>JASANB010004450.1:0-11833 GCA_030248155.1 Sabatieria punctata | reverse complement strand
TGTGAAGAGCGGAGACGTGTGGCAGCGGCTGTTTTCAATGGTTTGTGCCATTATTTGTGCATCATGATTGAAGTGCAGTGTATTTGCCGTGCGACCAGTCATCCTGGAGCACATCGGCAAACAGTGGCAAGCCCCGGTTCAACTGTATTGACTCGCTAACCCACACCTGCCGCTCTGCTAGCTCGCCACCCGTTTGCGCCCTGTAACCACTCTCCCTATGAAATCCAAGGACCTCTGCCACGGCTGTCAGGTAAACGATACCTTTGTTTCTCCGATTTTATGGTGCACTAAACTGCCAGTTAAGCTGTGATAGCATAGCAAATATTTGTAAACAAACAGTGGTATCTTTAAACAATTTTTGGCCTCGATGTTTTCCCCCAAAGAAACAAAGACGTCGTTTTTCAGTCCTCTTCCTTACCGTTGCATCGTGCGGCCTCGGTAGGCCACGTACAATGTCTGCAATCTCTGCTGAAACAAGTACAAAACGTGTGTAATGTATTGGATCCGGACGGAAACACATTGCTGCACGCGGCAGCCACGTCAAGGCAACCGGAAACTCTGAGGTCAGTGGCTAGTTAGTTAGGTGTTTTTCGGCCTCGTCTGTTTGTGAGTCAGAGCAAACAGCACTCGACTGGGCAGGGGCGCCACTCCAAAAGTCACTCTTGACCGATTATTGACTTTGACACAGAACGTGCCCTTGATACACTGCGCTTGTTGACATCTACCTACCTCACTCGCCATACATTTCCTTATGACACACAAAAATAACACTTATTTTTAGGCTCTTGCTGGACGATGGTCAGCTGTCGTGCCATACCAAAAACAGAAACGGTCAGACGTGCGCGTTTGTGGCGGCGCAAAGGGGCCGTCTGACGAGCGTCAAGTTAATTTTGGGCGGCTCATTGACTGAGAGTCAAGCGGTGGCCCTGCAACGCGACAACCAGGGATGTACGGCGCTACACGCCGCAGTGCTTATCAACGACAACGACGTGGCTCTCTGGCTGTTGCGCAGATTTGGCAAATCCATTGCCAACTGCTCCAGCTACGACGGTGTTTCGCCCTTGCACATTGCTTGTGCTCAAGGTAGGCCAAATACGGAACTATATAGTACACAGCTTAGACTTAGATGGACAGTTTGGGCGGATTTGCATGTATTTCTGCACTTCATTACGCGCGATTTAGATGTTTTCGTAATGGATTTCCAGTCCAGTCAGTAGAGCAGTGTGATAAAGTTCCAGTGCCCCCGGGGTGGCAGAAGTATAAATCCGCTCTGTCCTTAACTTTTTGCTGACTGAGGGTAATGTCCTATAATCATGCGCAGTTTGGCGTTTGTTCAGGTAACCTGGAATTTATTCAAATTGCCACCAAATACGACGTTGCTATGTCCAACGGCCGAGACAGAAATGGTGCGTACGTAAAATTCGGGCCAGTGGGCGTGTTTGAACAGTTGTCTGCTTCTAGGGGCGTCCCCTTCGTTCTACGCAGTCCAAGCCGGTCATTTGCGATGTGTTCGATATTTGGTGGAAAAAGCGAGAGCAGACATTCGTGCCGCCACCAATCGCGGCCAGTCGTTGCTCCACGCTGCTTGTCTCGGAGGTCATTTGCATATGGTGATGTGGCTAGTGGCTAAGATGGACCGAAACACTGTTTATTGGCCGACAATGGATCTGGCTACTCCTTTCCACTGTGCTGCTTGTGAGTGGAAGCCGGTTTGTGGGCTGTTGGTCGGACTGCTGATCCCTCTGTGTCTCCAGGGATTAGCGTGAGGGAGCACTTTGGAATGTATTTTTAGACTGCTCTGCTGCTTAGCAACTCAGCTTCCGCAATCCATTGCGCTCTGCTTTCTAATTGATTAAATGCCTAGGTGCTACCGCCCTTGTTTTTGTTGCCCTACAAAACAACAAAGTAACGATTTTTATATATTCCAGCTCATATTTGAGTACCTAAAATGTACATTTTATGTAAGTGTGTTTCTGCAGCAACTAAAGTCTCCCTCAAAAACGACGGTTAGGCGTGCGAATGAACAAAAGAGCTATTAGAAAGGTGTTTCTAGATGGCGGCCACGCAGAGGTGCTTTCGATGTTGTACAAAGTGTCAGGAAATAACAAAAAGTTCTTGCTCAATTCAATGGACCGTTGTGGAAACACAGTGCTTCATCTTGCCGCACTCAAGAATCGGATTGATTGTGTCCGATTCTTACTCGCTCTGGGAGCCAACGTTAATCTGAGAAACAAAGTCAGCCACTAATAAACTACCACTTATAAACATGAAAAGATTGTTTAGAGTGATAAAACTGCCCTGGAAATAGCTCAGTCCAAAGACTACCATCAATTGACAGCTATTTTATCCAACTGTGGTAAGTTGCAGTAAGCAGGAATGTACAGTAGTAAAGTCTCAACTGCTCTTTCAGGCAAAAAGAAAAAACGCCGATTTTTCGGTCGCACCAAGTCAACTCCTAACGTGGTGCAAAGTTCGCGAGCAACTTCGGGTTACGGCAGCGCTGCTAGCGGTCATTCATCAGAACTTGGACCAAGTAATTCATTCATACGTTTTTGTCAAATTTGCAGCAAAATGCGTTGCAGTTATATACTCATCGTCGCCTGTGGGAGCGGATCCGAGTTCCGGATATGGCTCGTCCTCATCAGAGAACGTGCACCGGCTACTGTATCCGGCCGAACAAGCCAAATTTTCCCGAGAGCCCAAACTAAAGTCGCATGAATCATTTTCCAAAGATACCAACTGGATGCTAGTTAGACCGAACAGTCAAGCCACGTACGAATCCATAGAACAGCAGCAAAATGTTCGTAGAGTGCAGTCAAGTGTCAGCGACCAAACCTATGTTTGGAGCCCACGCACACGCAGATCGGTAAGCTACGGTACAAATTCATAGCCTACAGCAGAATAATCGGTTTGAGTAGCGTACGCCGTAACCCACCATTTCCAACAGAGCTAGGAAGACAAACTGATAAAAACCTATAGAGTACGTACGTAACAAAACTGAAATTCCTCGTTTTTCAAAATCCTTGCTACACTGAAGTCGAATATACGTATGTTTTCAGATATTTCTCGACATCGCCTGTCAGACAGATCAAGATTCACTTGACGACAACATAATCATAAATTCGATCGAGACGCCTAAGACAAGGACTCACACTAACACCACCGTAATCCATGCCGATGTGCATCAGACTCCGTCTGTCTCCACTGAGACTGAAGAATTCATGCTGCACTCACCGCTGCCACGGGTTTCTCTTTACGAATCGAGCAAGCCGAGCCGTCTGCTTAAAGGCTCCAAGTCAGTCAGTCTGGGCGACATTCGCTCGGGCGGACGTGTTCAGCTGGCGAAAGACGGAGCATCGCGGAGTCTCACCGTACTTAATGAAGAACCGGAAGCACTCCCAGAGAAAATTAATCAATCAAACAGAAATTTGAGACTATCAGATGAGCCTGGAGTGCTGCCAGAGCAAGCTGGCTTGCGGTATTTCGGAGCTGCCAATATCAGCACAAGAGATTTGAGACGATTGAGACTGGACTCTCCGCCCATTTTCCAGTCGTTGCAAAATGTCGGCGCTGATCGCTTTATCAGAACAGGTACGCCGGCAGACCGCAGTCTAGGTCTAGTTTCGCCTTAATCTGGCTCGGTTTATTGATTGTTAGTCGTCATTTACAACTTGAATTCACTAAAATGCTGGTATTCGTCTTAATGCAGTATTACTACTGTACTGAACTGTAAGTTATTTGTTTCAGAAGATCCAATTATGTGTCGCTACATGAACATCTAGCCGTGCTAGAGACTTGACGAAGTTTTATTTTAAATGCGAATTTAGAATGGTGACGGTACTGTACTGTTAGTGTCAGTAAAAGAAATTTTTATTGTTATCCTAGAGACCTTTTCTGGTTTTTGGCTCTTTAATTCTTGCCAGTCAACCACGTCCAGACAAACGGCAGGACTCGGAGTATCGTCCAGCGCTTGGATAGGCCGAACCCACAAAGCTTTTTCCGTTCTGCGTTATAGTGTGACTTGTGATGCTCATGGGGCAACCGTCTAATTCAAACTGTAACACACTGCAATTTGTCTTTTCGTTCGAGGGTCTAACTTGAATGGAACACAGCGCTGTAGGATTGAGCGATTGTTTCAAAACTTACGTTGCACCGCCTTTGCGTCAGAAAGCACATTGTGAATAGCGCAAGGTCGAACTCAGGACTTGTACCAATGAGAAAACTGCCCGAATGCTTCATCTCACCTTCCCAACTGAACTTCACGGCAGCAAGCAAGTTCTGTATATAAGCGCGCACTGCACGTATTACGTATTACCACCATTCTTACATTGCGTTTCACCAGGAAACCTTTGTAGTCCAACAGACCTTCTTGCTCCAAAGAATACACGCGCAGCCAGTTGTGGAGTCCGCCAATTTCTCCATTTTTAATCTGAACTTAATGTTGCACATTTGTGTTAAGAAGAGAAAAGGATTTTAGATTGAAGGAAGTTCTAATCGGCTGGAGAACAGACACGCTAACATGCAGTTGTCGAATGTTCCGAGCATCGTACATACAGTATGTCAAAAGGTGCTTTACGTACTTCTCCAACAAAGACGTGCTCAAAGCCGCTGGTGTCTGGAACACCGCGAGCTCGTGAATATTCACCGAACCAAAGCTCTTCTAAGTGACGTTTCAGTGTGCTTTCATCGGTTGCGAAGGGGTGACCTATAAAATAAATGACTTACAGAGATAAAGGTACAAATACTTGTAATACGGATACAATTACAGTATGACCCAGCCGGCTGGCGGGCTTATCAAACCGGAAGAGGCTGGACACAGATCAAAATATAAAACGCTGAAAAGCGCTAAAAATCACAAATTCTATGAAAAAATCAATCAAAATATCTGTGCCGACTGCATAATGTAGCAGAACAATCTAGCAAGTTATCTGGCTGAATCTTAGAAAATGACAAAAAACCGACAAAAGGAACCTGTAGGTACAGGGAAATGCTGCTGGTAGAGCTCCAATGAATGTACATGTGTGTAAGCAGTATTCTCTTTCTTGACCCAGCCAGCTTCCTGGCTGATACCTCAGCTTGTCCTACCTTTAGTTCGCAGCAGTTTCAAGAGGCTATTCATGACTGGAGTTTGCATGACTGTGTCCAGAAAACGTCGTACTTCTGATTTTTCAGCAGCCGTGGTCAACTCGGCTGTACCCGTTTGCCGATTGTAGTTGTCAAAGAGAGCCAGCATTGCTCGGTGACTACTCTTGTTCAACAGACTTCGGTCCACATACGAAAACAGTCTGAACTTCATCTTTAATACTGAGCTACGTACGTGCAAACGGTGGGATTCTTAAATTTATAAAAAGTTCAACCTTGAAGCAGCATTGTCTTCATCTGTTCTGCTGCTGGTATGCCCTTGAAAGTTGAGTTTTATTTGGTCCTTCGTTGCTTTGTTTTTATCCGCCCTTCTCAGTTCATCTACCCATAGTTGAATCTCGCGCGTTTGCAAAGACAAGCCTGAGAATGCTCATTCATTATGTTTGATTACGTTCGTAACAAGATACCGGGCAGCATCGAACGTGCTTCTGCGCGATAATTGCAAATCCACAGAAAAGCAGGAAAACAAGCTAAGACCAAATTCATTGCAAAACTGTTGCCGAACTGAGGAACTGGCACAAACACAGGTACGTATGTACGTAGTCTAACACATTGCAATGAAGAACAACGCAAACATATATCTATCAATAGGTAGACCAAACTGAGTATTTTATTTGGCCAGCTTTGGTTGGTTTAGCTTGACATACGCATGCATTTCAGCCATTTTCGGGACTGGTTTGATTACACCGCACTAGTGATGTAAAAAATTAATTTAATTGTAATTGAAATTCGCATAATTGACCCGTTTTTAATTTCAATTCAATTAATTTAATTTAATTGAAATTCAAAAGTTGGGCCATAATTTAATTGTAATTTAATTGAAATTCGCCTGGAATTTCAATTACATTTTCAATTATTTCCTGTGGTGTAAGGAATGTAAGTGTCCTGTGAATGTAAGGAAATGTGTAAGTATTAGAGGCGCTAAGGACTTCAAACAAAAACCTATTTAGGGTTTGTCACCTCTTTATACTGACCTCACTATGTTTTGTAATATTTTATGATCTGCTTTTTATTTCGTAGTTCATAAAAGCCAAAACAGTGATTTTTGGATGTATGCTGGGTTGACTGACACCCCCTTTTTGGCAAAGGTACTTAGGTAGGAAGTGATGTTGCTCAAAAATGCTGGAAACCTTTAGATTATGCACTGATATATAGTAATAATGAACTAACTGTAAATTTCCCCCAGAATGCCATTTTATGCGGTTTTAAAAGGCAACAATTTAAAATTTTCTCGTCTGATTGGACAGCAGGCTAACCAGGTGTCTCTAAGCTTTTACATGGACATTTGTCCAAGTCCTGAGTCAGTGTCACTGTCTTTTAACAGCAAAATTCCAGTAATTTTCAAAAAATTGAAAAAATAATTGAAAAAAATTGCATAATTGAAATTTTCCGAGGTTCCATAATTTAATTGAAAATATAATTGTAATTGAAAATAATGAAAAACTATTTCAATTAATTTAATTTAATTTAATTGAAATTAGAAACTGAGCCCATAATTTAATTGTAATTGAATTGAAATTCAAATTCCATAATTTTACATCACTACACCGCACCTTCGAATTGGCTCAATCAAGCATTCAAAATTGGGGCGCGTATATAAATCGCCTACCGGAAAAATCAACGCTGTACACACATGCGGTACACTGTGGTACACAATATTTTCGATGTCTGAAATCGCCTACTGGGAATCTGGAAACTTGGAAAGCTGCAATTGCGCAGTAAGGAAAAGAAATACTCAGCGCTAAATTGAAAAGAAGAAATTGTTTGAACCGAATCCATGCAAAGTCTTGTTATTCCGTTCAACCAGTGTTGTGCCTAGCTCAAATTTTTTTAAGTTCAGTAAGTATTCGCAGTAAGTAAACCTTGATTTTTTGAAACTCGGTAAGTATGTACGAGTAAACGCTATCCCGTGTGTCACGGCGGCCCCGGCATCCGTGAGAGCGGTTGTTTGTGGGTTCGAAACCGGTCGAAGCGACTGGAAGTAGTCGACGTAAAGCCCAACCCAGACCGCCGAAAGCCGGTGATGGCCAGTAGGTAAATGGGAACCGAACCGGCGCTGCCGTTGCACCTAATGGCAGCAAAGGGGAGGGTTGTTTGTAGACAGGGCTACCCCATTGAAGGGCTCTGAAAAGAGCGAGGGGTGTCCTGAGCTGTCCGAAAGGACAGTGGAACTCATAAACAAACAAACAAACGAGTAAAGTAAGGAATCGGTAAACTCGATTAATTAGCAAAGGGCCAAAATGAATTCGCTCGAAGGCAACAAAGATGGGCATGAAAGTTGACTTTAAGCACTAACTTTTTGGGTTTGTGTTTCTTCACTCTATAAATTTGAATAATGCAAACAGAATTCTTTGTTGAGGTCACACTTCACACGCATACCTACAGTACATACATGTAATCGAAATTCTATATTAGCTAAGCAAAATCAGTAGCAACAACACTGCATTCAAATTAAACCATTACCTAGCATAAAACAAAGAATTCCGAGCCTGACCTGACGCAGACCTTTTTCTTTCTGGGCCCACCGAAAATAAGGCCGCAACCTCAAATCTGTAGGCCCAACCCATATTATCATGTGATTGCAACGGACCGGTTTTTCCTCGTCCAATGTGACAGATTTATTCTAACTTGGAATCAGCCCGGTTCTTTATCACTATATCAGCTAGCTACGTACATGCGTTCAACGCCACAAAACAGAAAACTCTATAAACTCATTCAATAAACATGCATACGACCATTATTTCTAAAAGCTATAACGATGCAACATAAAAATTGTATGTAAAAAAAGCGGTCAACGGGTTTTATGTATCGCGTAACAACGCTGAGCAATGAAAGCAACCTACCACAGATGCAAAGGCACGGCGACCTTCAGCTATATTTCGTAGAAAGTGGACAGCAAAGTAGCAAACTGCGACGAACTTATATGCATCCGGTGACGATGGTCCGCCTTCTTCTTGTGCATATTTTCTTGTTTTCCACTTTTTGGGGCGACGTTTCCATTTTCCGTATTACACATTTTTGCAGCTTTCCAAATTTCCGAATTTTTGGTAGGCGATTTGTGTCCGCCCGCAAAATTGGCGCTCGTCAAGGGCAGGAATTATTGTTATTGACCCTGATATCGTATCCAGTGCTCAACGCACGCGTCGTCTCAACGCCCCTGAGCGGGCGCGCATTCGCAGGCAGCCAGCGGCGCAGCACAGGGCAGCACAGATTTGAGCGGCAACTTTAAACCAACTTGCGCGGCCGACCGCCGCACCTCTGCCGTGCTGTGCCGATTGCTTGCTGCCTTGCCTGCTTTGCTGCTACACCTTTCTTTTGTCCACGTGCCGTTGAGAGACCTACGCGCTCACCGTTTGCTTGCTGTGCCCACGCAACTTTTGTCTGCCAGCCGACCAACAGTGCAATTGTGTAAGCGCGCCCGCGCGTAACCCCGTTGTCATACATATAACCATACTCTAAAAAAACTGTGTATCTGTCTTTATAGTGCGTGGAGCGCGGGGCGCTACATATAGCTTCCTGAGAAAAATGGGCCGGCTTACGACGAGGCATTTTGAAAAACGACTGCGAATGATGAAGATTTTCAAAAATCTGGCTCCGACAAGCGTTGTAGCCTGTTTCCGTGTGTATTGTGTTATAAATTGATAACGATCGAGCTTGAAATGAGGTCGGAAATTGGTCCTTAGTTTTGTTGTTAGGCTCCTCCTCTTGGCAGAGCGTGACTCGGTTGCCGATGATTGGTGGCGAAAGTGGGGGCGGTTGTTCGGTCTGTGGTGATTGGGTCGATTGTTTTGTTATAGGTTGACTATTTTGTTATTGCGTTAGTCGACGGCCGCTGATTAGGAGGGGGAGGAGTTTATTACAGTCTCTGCTGCATCGTGGCCGTTGGTAATTGGTCGGTCGTAACTCGACATCTGATGATTGATCGATTTTTTGTTATAAAAGCCTGTAAATGACGTCATTTAGACTATGCATTGGGCGTGTCTTGTTTTTGCGATTTGAGTGCATTGCTTTCTTTCGAAACGGTTGCGAAATTTTTGCTCTTTCGAAGTTTCGCCGACCGGTCCTGCTGCCGCCAGAGACCGGTCAGTGCTTAGAATGTAGTGCATGCAGCGATGCAAATCTGCCGCCGGCGACAGGTCAGTGCTTAGAATGTAGTGCATGGATTGCAAATCTGCTGCCGCCGGCGACAGGTCAGTGCTTAGAATGTAAACTGTTTCTGGGGAGGGGTGAGGGGGTTTGGTCTTTTTACCCAGGGGGTAACCCCCAAAAATCCTATCACACGTTTGGTTTCATACATATATATATGCGCTATTTTTACTCTAAAATAAGCAGCAAAAGTTACAGGTTTATCTAAATGGACAGAGACCGGAGCAAACAACTGGCCGAGCTGTGCCTCAACGCCACTGAGCGTCCCGAAAATATTTGTCTCTGTTATAGATTCTTCTCTAGAGGAGCGCGCCGCGCTACATATTGTTGGCTAAGAAAAATGGGCGGGATTACGACGAGGCATTATGAAAAACGACTGCCACTGATGAAGAATTGACTTGATTTTGGTATCAGAATGCATCGCTATTATCGTGATCTGTGTTTTATTATAAATTCATAAGAATTTATCTAGAAATGACGGAGTAGACTGGTCCTTAGTTTTGTGCATTGGCTCCTCCTCCTGTAAGAGCGTGACTCGGTGGACGATGATTGGTGGCGAAAGTGGGCGCGGTTGTTCGGTGTGTGGTGATTGGGTCGATTGTTTTGTTATAGGTTGACTATTTTGTTATTGCGTTCGTCGACGGCCTTTGATTAGGAGGGGCGGAGTTTAAATTTCTCTCTGCTAGATCGTGGCCGTTAGTAATTGGTTGGTCGTAAATCGACATCTGATGATTGGTCGATTTTTTTGTTATAAGCATGTAAATGACGTCATTTATTTAGACTGCACTGAGCGTGTCCTGTTTTTGGCATTTGTGTGCATTGCTACGAAACGGTTGCGAAACTATTTGCTTTTTTGCTCTTTCGAAGTTTCGCCGACCGGTCCTACTGCCGCCAGAGACCGGTCAGTGCTTAGAATGTAGTGCATGCAGCGATGCAAATCTGCCGCCGGCGACAGGTCAGTGCTTAGAATGTAGTGCATGGAATGCAAATCTGCTGCCGCCGGCGACAGGTCAGTGCTTAGAATGTAGTGCATGGAATGCAAATCTGCTGCCGCCGGCGACAGGTCAGTGCTTAGAATGTAGTGCATGGAATGCAAATCTGCTGCCGCCGGCGACAGGTCAGTGCTTAGAATGTAAACTGTTTCTGGGGAGGGGTGAGGGGGTTTGGTCTTTTTACCCAGGGGGTAACCCCCAAAAATCCTATCACACGTTTGGTTTCATACGTATGTATATGCGCTATTTTTACTCTAAAATAAGCAGCAAAAGTTACAGGTTTATTATCTAAATGGACAGAGACCGGAGCAAACAACTGGCCGAGCTGTGCCTCAACGCCACTGAGCGTCCCGAAAATTTTTGACCACCACAGGCTACGAACCAAACATCAAGAATGATTTGCTTTTGGCAGCTCCGGACACCAACGACGCCTCTCAACTTGTTAGAATAAAGGTAAGGAGACTAAATTAAAAGGTTTGAATATTTATTAAATCTCAATAATTGTCAGGTGACAACCGACACTGTCCACGGCCAAAAATTTGGTTCTCTTATTTTCTCCTAAAACTTGAATACGGCCGGCCGAGGGGGTCTACCAAAAATTTGGTTCTCTTACATGTATTTTCTCCTAAAACTTGAATACGGCCGGCCGAGGGGGTCTACCAAAAATTTGGTTCTCTTATTTTCTCCTAAAACTTGAATATGGCCAGCCGAGGGGTTTTACCGAATTATTGATTCTCTTACCTTCTGCCGGCCGAGGGGGTCTACCAAAAATTTGGTTCTCTTATTTTCTCCTAAAACTTGAATACGGCCCGCCGAGGGGGTCTACCAAAAATTTGGTTCTCTTATTTTCTCCTAAAACTTGAATACGGCCGGCCGAGGGGGTCTACCAAAAATTTGGTTCTCTTATTTTCTCCTAAAACTTGAATACTGCCGGCCGAGGGGTCTACCAAAAATTTGGTTCTCTTATTTTCTCCTAAAACTGGGAATACGGCCGGCCGAGTGGGTCTACCACAAATTTGGTTCTCTTATTTTCTCCTAAAATTTGAATACGGCCTGCCGAGGGGGTCTACCAAAAATTTGGTTCTCTTATTTTCTCCTAAAACTGGGAATACGGCCGGCCGAGGGGGTCTACCAAAAATTTGGTTCTCTTATTTTCTCCTAAAATTTGAATACGGCCTGCCGAGGGGGTCTACCAAAAATTTGGTTCTCTTATTTTCTCCTAAAACTTGAATACGGCCGGCCGAGGGGGTCTACCAAAAATTTGGTTCTCTTATTTTCTCCTAAAACTTGAATATGGCCAGCCGAGGGGTTTTACCGAATTATTGATTCTCTTACCTTCTGCCGGCCGAGGGGGTCTACCAAAAATTTGGTTCTCTTATTTTCTCCTAAAACTTGAATACGGCCCGCCGAGGGGGTCTACCAAAAATTTGGTTCTCTTATTTTCTCCTAAAACTTGAATACGGCCGGCCGAGGGGGTCTACCAAAAATTTGGTTCTCTTACATGTATTTTCTCCTAAAACTTGAATACGGCCGGCCGAGGGGGTCTACCAAAA
>JASANB010004449.1:0-50352 GCA_030248155.1 Sabatieria punctata | reverse complement strand
AAAGAATCTCATGCGTCTTCAGCAAAAGGGCGGAAAGTTGAACCCTCTGTGGAAAGGCCCATGTGAGGTCCTTGGAGTTACCCCATTTTCGCTTTTGGTGAAGGGCCCGGATGGTCGGTCGGAGAGAGTTTCCTTCGAGTTCGTTAGAAAGCCAAGGCTGAAGAACACTAACCCCATCGCTTTTTCAGAGGGGGAGTGATGAAGCATGAATTATGTACTGTACGTGTTTCTCATTCTGTGTGTGTGTGTATTGTGCTTTCTCACCGTACGGTCTTCTTTTATTGTGTCCTCGCTCCGTGTCTCAATTCTACTAGTAAAGACATTTCAGTACCTATTATAGGCTCACAGACAGACAACTCTAGAATCAACTCCTGCGCTTGCTTATCTATTATAGCTACATTCTAATTAGGATATTTTCTTTTACGATTAAATTTTTTAAATAAGTTGGGCAAATTAAAATAATTTAGCTCTCTTCTTAGTCTTCTGGTTAGAAGGTGTATTCGGATCAGGTGTAGCTGGGGGGGGAATCAGGAACCGATCCCAAACAGAAATTAATGTGTTTAATGATCATAATTAATTATAAATTAACAAATTCTAACGATACTATCGATTATCGATTATTTTATGGCAAAATTCCAAAGTTTCAAAATCGTCTAAAATGGTCATGTCATATAGAGTAAGATTCCTAAGTTTGAACGGGTTAACGAAATAAGCGGTTGTTAAAAACCAAGGAATTGGGCGATTGGCTTTTTGCTTATGGAAACAAAACTACATGATCACTGGAAGAAGCACTGAAGGTTTGGTAAAGATCGCATGATCGGGAGAGGAGGAACGAATGTTTTTTTAAAACTCGGTAAGTGTTCAAACTTAGGGACCCGGTGCCTAAGTTTGAACACTAAACGGTTTGATGCCTTGCTCAATGTTTAAACGGGGTTTCAAAGTTTGAACACTTTCTACGTTTAAAAAAAAGCTTAACAAACACGCTGCAACGTTGTTTTCGGAAAAACAACCACTTTATAAGCAGATAGCGGCATCAAAACGAAAGAACGTAATCACTAAGCGCCCGACTAATCTTTCATGTGTTCTTCGCAGAAAAACGGGTCGTCCTCATGGATCTGCTGCTTATAAAGCCTGTCAGCGCAATCAGAGCAGGTGAAATTTCTGCACTGGACGATTTTGTGACCTTGTTAATTGTTGTCGCAATAGTACTAGGTCTGGGCAAGAGAAGTGTCATCCCACTCACAGTTACAAGAGTAACAGAGTAACTATCACCTTCCTCAGCATCTGATTCGTCAGATGAGCTGACCATGGCAGCTCTAGCTCCAGATTTACGCTTTCTACCATGTAGCTTCTGTTTCTTGGCGGCAGCCGATTTCTCAGCTGATTTCAGCCGACTGCGTGCTTCAGCTGACGTTAAAATTTCGCCAGACTTAAACTTTTGGCATCTTTACACTACTATTTCAATTAGAAAGACACTAAAACAAATTTACAAACCAGTTTAGCGAAATATGTCACGTTTGAGCCAAGAAATATGGAAATATAGGGGGTGTTCAAACTTAGGCACCTTAGGTACAATTTCATACAGACGAAGCGGTGCGTTGCAGAAAAAATCTGATGCCACAGATGAAAAGAGCATATATGAAAACCTATTGTCCCGCCGGGTGCCTATGCTGTAACACTTATAGGGAGCTTAGCGCAAGACAATTAAAAAATTAGGTGTTCGACTAGTCACCGGTTCAGCTGCTCCTATTCCCTTACAACTGATCTTTGTTACGCAAAAGCAGAGCAGCAAATAGCCAACACCCCACACCACCACCCACATCAGCATAGGGCACGCCCCGGGGGGCCTGTTTTGCCAAATATGAAAGTACCCCTAGAGACGCATCAGTAGGTAGGGTATAGGCATGCTCCGGATGGCCTGTTTTCCGGTGCGTCGTTGGTATCTCCCGATCAAAGTGGCCCATTGTTTAGGCGGTCTGTACCAAAGTGGTCCAAATGCAATTTCAGATTGTTTCGGCTTCTGCAATGCTGTGAAGTGAAACAGAGTCTTCTTTAAGCATGACCTGACGTAGAAAACCGAAGATTCGGATTAACTTATAAGAGCACAGCCACTTTTAATGTGCAAACGCGTTCTTTGTTGGTTTCACAACGGTAACTCTTGCAGCTTGCGTGTATGCTCGTATCCGCCGGGGCCACGAGCCGTGAACAACTAGGGAAAAAGATTTTACTAAGCAAAGACCCAATTATCACTGTTTAATCTACCTGTGACGAAGACAGTTCCAACCAAGCCTCTTCTCAACTCAAACGGTTTCGGAGCCGTGCCATATCTGTATTTAGGTTATAAATTAGTGCGAAACCGCATTTTATTCAAGAACATAACATACTATGCATTACCAAGAAAGTCCGCCTAGGCGTTATTGTATTCTTTATTTACCGGGCAAGAACGTCCCTATTTACCGGTCTCTACATATTTACCGGTTAAGCTTTAGTGTAAATGATACCCGGTACACTCCTCCACCCGCGAAATAGGTATTTTTAACGTGAAAAGCTAAGATTAATTAAACCTAGGGCTAAAACCTAAAACCTAAGCTGGGTGGTCGGCTCGGCAGGTGGGAATGGGCTCTCTCCAATGCAAATGGGGGTACTGAACGCACATGTAACTTGTACAATGCTATTTCTATAAGAAACACCATTCCAAACCGTGTTGTGCACAAAAACTTTGCTGGTTTCAAATTCTATTGTAAATCTGATGTTTTTTTCAACATTTGCAGGAGTCTCAGTGGGCAACAAACAGTGCAGTAGTTTTCTGACTGTTTTGAATTGTACATTTGCTCTTTATTTGAGTCTCCAACCCCTCGTTTGAACCATGCTGTTGGTGTGCGCTGAGTGAGAGAATAAAGCTTAAGTTGATGCAAACTTTATCACGCATTAGCGCTGGTACCGTAAATTTGCGCTTTGCCGATTCGATATTATCGGAATTTTTGCTGTTACGACGTTTTTTACTGTTTGCTAAGACCTCTGGCGACCGGTAAATAAATCTAACGGGACCGGGTAAATTTTGTTCGATTTCAGGTAAATTAATCTGTCCGGGTAAATATTGGGTAAATATTGATCCGGAGATACACAGGCCACACCCCTGTTTTCCAAATAAATATAAAAAAATAGGCCTACCCCTAGGGGGACGCATCACAGGGCACGCTCCGGAGGGCCTGTTTTCCAAATATAAAAATACCCCTAGAGACGCATCAGTACATGGCACGACCGGGGGGCCTGTTTTGCCAAACATATACCCCTAGGGGTACGCATCACTAGGGCACGTTCCGGATTCGTATAGTCATAAAAAAGTTTTTGGTCTCGGCTCGGCTCAGAACAAACAAATCCAGTAAAACGTGCGCCCGAAATTGTAACATATAATATGACCAAATGCGGTATCAAACAACTGTTTTTGACTTCTAAATTATTGTTTTATACACCAACAACCAATTACTGCATGCCAGAGCTCAGATTACGCGCTCTCGTCATATATAGCTTTACTTCATCAATTACCGGCTGATTACCCCCGGAACCCCACAGAAAACTTGCAATAATTAGGTATGGCCAATGGTTTTCAAAAATTCACGCTACAGCGAAACAATTATGCTAAAAGGGCCGATAGCATGACCGGATACGATAATTTACGCAAAAAACCGCACTTGATTCCATGAAAAATTAGAAAAATGCGATCTGAAAACATCCATCTGCGAAGAACTTTTGTATGGCGCACTTGGTACCATTTTTATTTATGGGCAACAGATTTGAATAACTGGCGCTACAAGCAAAATTTTATGCTAAAACGGCAATAGCATGACCAGATGCGATTATTTACGCAAAAGACCGCACTTAATTTCATGAACGATTGGAGAAATGCTGGTTCAAAACAGCCGCGTAGGTCAAATCGCGTAAATTAGTGTTGCACACAGTTGCAGTTTGTTGCTAAGTTGTACTTAAGAAAATTAACCTACATGAGTTCCTATTTAGAAAGAGGAGCAATAGAAACGCTAAAGTTTGTTGCTGCTGCATACAACATGAACCCATGAGAGTGTTTAGAAACAAGTAATAGTCAGATTCAATTAGCTAAAGTGATGCAGCAAGCATGCAAGTTGTCTGGAAAGCCATGCACTGACTTTGTTGCTAGTGATAATGTTCAAGGCAGCATTATAGCAGCATTTCATGCTGGAAACTGAACCAGTCGCTTTCAACACAGCATGGAATTCCGTGGAATTGGTGGAAAGGTTAACAAACTGTTTGTTGATGCTCTGAACACTGTATGGCCACCTCTGAAAAGGCAGTTACAGTATACCACATATCAATTGAATTCCCACTATATAGTATAACTTTCACTGGTCACTCATTTGGAGGTGCTCTAGCACTTATTGCATAATCTGACTTAGCATTTACTATACCTGTATTGCAACAAAGAATTCGCTCTACACCTGTGGGCAGCCAAGGGTTGGTAACTTTGAATTCGCAAAACAGTTTACGCAGTTTATTTAAGTGATATGGGCGGGGCTAGGCCGTTTTCCCGACTATACACCCTGCCCAAACAGAACCTGTCAGAACCCTACAATACACAGGATACGTATCTAAAGAAAAATTTATTACTATTTGTCAAGAGTTTGTTTTGGCCAAGTTCTAGCTTGGTAGCCTTCTATAGCCTTGAGTTATGCCTTTCCGAAATCAATTGACCCGAATTTCCAGACGTCAGTTTTAACATAAATATCTCACGAACCCTTCATCGGATCTTTCCCAAATTTTGCAGGTTAAGCAGTCTTTATATGGATTTAAAACGCATAAGAGGTCAGCTTTCTAGCAGAACCAGTTAAAATCTGGCGGATTTTTAGTTTCAGTCAAGGTGAAAAATTTTAACCGGTTTGGTTTGTGTTAGAAAGCTGCGCTCCTTGCGTTCCTAAGTCCGTTTCAAGATTGGTTAACCTGCAAGATTTGGGAAACATCCGATGAAGGGTTCGTGAGATATTTACGTTCAAATTTGACGTCTGAAAATTGGGGTCCGTTGATTTCGGAAGGGTATAACTCAAGGCTATAGAAGGCTAGCTGGCTAGGACTTGGCCAAAATATACTCTTCAGAAATAATAATCGTGCCAGAAACGCTTCATTCGGTTGAAAATTGGCAGAATGGCGGCCATTTGAATTTTTTCGGAAAACTCGAACAAAGGTCAGGAGGTCTATTTGTATGGCCAACACTGTACTGTATGTTGGTTAGACTAGGCCACTGTTTGGTGTGAGGAAATGAAGTGTTGCAAATCACATTCTTAATACTCAAGCCCCCCTGGTTCAAATATTTCTCATGGAAATAAAAGATTACACTAGAGCTAACCTAATACCAAATAGATTTTCACTTTTGTAAGACATTTTGTGCTTGCAATTCACTGTTTTCTCAAGGTTAAAGTAGTTTGAACTCATTTAGCAATATTGCTGCAAGCGAATTCTGACTAAAAATTAGTTTTTTGCAAAATTCTGCAGTTTCATGAAAATATACAAATATGCAAAAAATATGCAATAATTCTATTTTTGTTTGCATATGTGATGAAAGATATTTATATTTAGCCTTTGCATTCCTTTGTTCATTGTTGTCTCTATTTCACTGGTAAACGTGTTTCCCTCTTCATTTGGTGCCGAGACCTAAATCGTTTTGTGTGTTGTGTTGTGTTGTTGTTGTCTACATTGTTGTCTCTATTTCACTGGTAAACGTGTTTCCCTCTTCAGTATACGTATATACATATTCATATACATTTGGACCTACTTTGTATATATACATATACATATACATTTGAAAATCCTAATATTTGCCATCTGTAGAATAGACGTACATTCGTGCCCAAGGCCGGATCGTCAGACCATTACCCTAGCTACGGAATAAGCACAGTCAGAAAGATTGGGATCGAAACCCCAGGACGGTGGCCCTTTGTGCTGCATCTTTTGAGAAAAAATTAGCTTGCCCCCGCAGAAAGGTGGATTCATACTCGTGTAGAAAAAGATCGTCAGGCGATTTTTCTGTAGAAAAATTGTCGCTCATTGTAGTTGAAAATTTTCTGCTCAGCAGACAATTTTTTGCGAACTTCTTGCAAATTTTCCATCGGTTGTGCGCTTTCCTGCTTTGTTATAGTCGTTTCGCACTAAAACAATATCATTTACACATTCTTGTCATTGAAAATTCACCACCACCATAAAAATAGATAACTCATTCCCAACGGGGTATGAACTGGTCCACTCCACCACTGTGCAGTTGTTGTATTTTGAACTTAGGTCTTCTGATCGGCAGTACATATCCTCTGGACACCATACTGAGTTATTCGTGAAAAACCGCCAGTCCGCTCTTTTTTGACATGGACTTTAGTTCGGTCGAAAATTGAAGCTGTTAATTCTGTGCTTATAGCCGATCTTTTTTCATATCTTTAAACTTTAATTGCAATTTTCAAGGATTGTTTTTCGGTTTTTAGGTTGCTTTTTCAAGGTGAAATAAAACACAACAGAAGGCTGGGTGGTTTTCTTTCCGGCATGAAATTAGTTTGTTTGGCCGACCGAGTTGTTTTATTTTGTACTTGTGACTGTTGTGTGATGGCGCACAGTCAACTAACGGCGTGTTCCTGTCTTACTCAACTTTCGTCCGGTGAACACACCAGGGCCGCCACTGGACTGATCAGTCTGCAGGAAAAGACCACCCAGCACGTGGACTCGGAATTCGACAATTCTTTGTGGGCCACCGACGTGATGATTGATCGCGTGCCTCATCTCATCCGACTGATTCGCACCGATAGGCGATCTTTTGTGATTCGGCTAGAAACGAAAGTCACAGGTGCGTAGTTGGAGTTGTCGAGAAAAAGGTCAGTTGTTTTAGGTGAGAAGGTGCAGTCAGTCGATCATCAGCTGAGTGAACTTGTAACACTGCGCCTTCTAAATCAGCATGAGAAATGGCCGGTAAAATTGGAGAAAGGCAAAATCAACCCAGAAAAAGTCACTAGTCCTACTGAGTCTCCGGCGGCATCGCAGCAGTCAAATCAACTTTGTCTTTACTTTTTAAAGCAATTGCCTAAGAAAGTCTACCGTCTCAATGCTGTCAAGATAGAGTTTAAAACCACAGAGGAAAGATTTCGATGGGAAAGCGAAATTTCGTGTAGAATTGCAGGTAAGACAGGTTTTTTGTGATACTGAAAGTCGGAGTTAGTCCTATACCACTCTGTCAGTGAATCTATTTTTGTCGCAAGCATGAAAGAGAGTGCTCGTGGCCTATACCGTACGTAGCACCCTTTCACTGGTTTTATTGGGCTAGCTGGTCATGTGCCCGCAGTAGAGGTGAAACAATATTGGAAAACCCAATACCCAATATTCTTCAGAATGAATACAAAAAATTGGAATTTAGTATTAAGTGCCAATTTTTGAAGCCCATAAAATCCTTTTAACGAACCAAATACTAAATATATTGTTCCATCTCTAGCTCGCAGTGCGTGCGTATACACTGTATACATTCCTCCGGGAACATGTACAGGGTGTGCCAAAAAAACAATCCAGCAGATTTTTTACTGTAGTAAACGTAAATCTCAACCGATTTGAATAAATCTTTTTTGAATGAACCACAAAAATCTTAAAAGATTGCTGAAATTTTTATCAAGATACTCTCTTGGTTCCTGAGATATTTGCTTTCAAAGTTATGACGGAGATTCTGCTCTTGTTCATTGCCAAAATCAGTCTTTCAAATTTGAGAGGAAATATCTCGAGAACCAAGTACAGCATCTTAACGAAAATTTTAACAATCTGTCAAGGAAATTTATTTGTCTTTCATTCAAAAAAGATTTTTTCTAATCGGTTGAAATTTACGGTTGCTAGCTACATACAGTAAAAAATCTGCTGGATTGTTTTTGTGGCACACCCTGTACATAGTTGCACGTTGCGGAAGCCAGCACAAGAACATAATTTATTTCTTCAGAATTCAAGCGTCCGCGACGCCTTCTTGTATACATAAATCCGTATGGAGGGAAAGGACTGGCGAGAAAAATATATAGCAGACAGGTACATAGATTGAGAGAGACCTTCAAATACCGTCTTGTAATATTGCTACACTGGATGTAATGCTAGGTGGCTCCGATTTTTAAATTCGTTGGGATACAGACATCAGTTGTGATAACTAAGCGACGGAATCATATGATGGATGAATTGAAAGATATGGATTATAGCGTTTTTTGCAGCTACGATGGGTCAGTGATTTGCTTATAACGCAGGCGACAACGATTCTAACTTTCAGAATTTTGGCAGTTGGAGGCGATGGTCTATGGAATGAGCTGGTGACTGGAGCCTTGTTTCGACAGCAGACGCACATGAACATTGACCACAATGACTGCAGAGTAAAGTTGTCTCGGCCTCGGGTTAGACTGGGGGCCATTCCTGCCGGATCAACAAATTCTATATGTTTAACAGCGTTTGGAACTGGTGATGCTTTCACGGCTGCTCTCCATATCATCCTTGGTTACGCCTGCCTGCAACACCAATGATTTGTGCATGTTGTTCTTATTGCAGGCAGAAACTCTTGGGTGGACGTTTTATCAGTTCATGAGGGTGCAGCATTCGTCCGCTTCGCCAGCTTGTTTGCTGCCTTCGGCAGTCTTGGCTTCGTTCTCCAGAAAAGTGAACGCATGCGTTGCATTGGACCGTGCAGATACGAAATGGCCGGTAATTGTAGAAAAGAATAAAAAAGTGGAAATCCGCTTACACTGCCGTCAACCAGCCAATGGCAACTAAGACACTCGACAGAACTACTAACAGATTAATACTTCGAACACACATGTAACAGGTCATCCGCCGATGTGGAAGAGGGTTGGTAGTTTGAGCCCAAATTGCAGGGGAGGAGGTTGGGTATAAAACGCTCAATAATCGAAAAATCGCTATTTTTGGTTAAAAATCTTCAAATCGCTGATTCAGGCTCAGCGATTGTGTTAAAAAGTGCTGTTTTACAGGAGGCTTTAGCAGTTTTAGTGTCTGAAATTCTGAAAAATTGTAAAAAGAATTGCGAAAAATTATTTGCCAAAAAAAATCAGTGGAGTGGTCCGAAAAATCGTCTCGGTGGTATCGGGGTCTGGCCTAGTCGAGCAAGTAAGTGGCAGACCCCGGACCCCCTGTTGCATGTATGAAAAACATTGAGTACACAGACAAACAGAGAAGTTTCTCATTGTCATTGACAATCTGGTCGAAGTGGGTTGTGCGAGAAAACGATTTGGTTGCAGGAATGTCGATGCTGTGCGGAAATCCAGCTTACCTTGCCAAAATAGAGTACCGCCCAGTTGTTGAGGGACAATACGACTCTACCGAAAAAATGATGGACGAATTTAAAGAGAAGTACATGCAACTACCCGAGTGCATGGCAGAATGTGCCGTGTGCACTCCAGTAAAAAGGTAAGAAAGACGGTTCAACTACTGTACGTACGTAGGTAGCATTGCTGTGCTGCAGTAACGTCAGCAGTGTGGGGACTCGGTCGGTGTACACCTACGTGCCCAGCTACCCGAAACACGTGACAGACGTCTGGTCGAGTGTGACTGGTTGTGTGACGCGCACCGTCTCCCGATTCAGTCCACTCGGTCTGGCTCCTAAAAGTCATTTCGGCGATGGCACCATAGAATTGGCGCTGACCCGCAAGCTCAGCAGACTGCAGCAAGTCGGACTGGCCTTGAAAACCAAAAAAGGAAAAGGGGAACAAGTTTGTTGCGTCTCTGTTTTCTATAGTCAATGCAGCTCAGAATGGATTTGCAGTTTCATAACCCAAAGTTGACGTTGATCAAAGTTACGCGTTTTGCACTAACAGCAGAACCTGAGTTGGAGGGTGAAGGGAAACCAGCGAAGAAAACGGGCAAAGACCGTGGCTCGTGGAACATCGACGGCGAGTATAAGCCGCAAACCAAGGAGACCACTCATGTCAGGTTGGTGATTGGTTCCTTTTTGTTACATATCTACGTGCCTATCTTCTTGCAGAGTTCATAAGCAGTTAATTAATATGTTTGCTTCGGAAGGCGGAGGCGTTGTTCGGTGATGGCATTATGAATATTGATTGAAGATGGAACATTATAGAACATGCGCGTACTATTAAGTGTTGTATGTAATGTACTCGTCCCATGTAAATATGCAGATACGGAGCAGCCCTAAATGCAGCGTAACTTACCTATGCTTCTTCTGTGTATAGCTTCTTTAGTTAGAGGAATCCCATCCCCTCTTACTCCGTCCGTATTCGTTGAACCACATATTTTTTTGGCTGTGCGTAGGATGTATATCCCAACAGAAGTGGTCCAGTTAGCGGCGTACGCTACCAAAGTAGCCCAAACGTTGTATTACTCCGTTTTACGATAACCTACGATTTCACTGTTAAAACAGAGTTACACTTGAATAGCAGACTAGAAATCGTTATTTACATATACGAAATATAGCTATATAGTCATGCTTGAATGGCTGCATACATAAGATGTACAAAATTGCGAGCATCGCTCTCTCTTTATAACAGCTTGCATTAAGCACCAAATCGCGGCCGTCAGATTTTGTACTGTACAGATGAAATTTCTCCAGATTCGTACTGGTAGATGAGTTGTTGAACTTAATCTCGAGTTCAAGAATGCCGTGTCCTTTCTTTGGACCACCACGGCCATGTCTTCCTCTTGCTTCCTCCATTCTCGGACAGCTTTATAGACCAAATCTGGAATTGGTTAAGCCGAGATCATAAGAAGTCAGACCAAATCTGGAACTGGTTAAGCATAGGTCACAAACAGTCATATCAAATCTGGAACTGAAAACCAGAGAGCGAACTGGTGGTCTGATCCGATGTGGCGGGCGGCGTACGATGTACAGCCCTACGATCAGACCTGCACGGTCCATTTCGTGACCCCTGATATCGTCATCTCGGACGCTGTGCCCTTCTTTCACTGCCAAGCCACTCTGTGTACTGTACTGTACATGTACGTTTGTGGGGATGTTTGACATTCTCTTTTCGGACGAGTTAGGAAAAGAATTCGTAGAAAATAGGAAATACTATCGAATTACCAATGATTGAATAGGTACTTTTTTGAGATTGCTGCAAATGTTATACTCAGAATGGCTTTTAAATCTCTTTTCTCAAAGGTTATTATTTAAAAATTTTCTCGCCCTGGTTTGGCAGCAGCGGCCCAACCAGGCCTCTTCAATATTTTAATCCTAGTGGAAAAATCCTCAGTACACCGCTGGAATGAGCCTGTTCACGAAATGCATTTCTTGGCCCAGCTATGCAAGTACTGGGTATTGGGGGTCTCAGTCAGGTATTGGTATTTTGGAGTATTCGGTTTTTCAGTTATTGTTCGCACTCTACTGAAAACTGAACAGCAGCACACCCTAGTAACGACGAAGGACTCACCAACTCAAACGCAGTGCTGCGTTTTTTAGCGAAATTTTGTTTAAACTTTATTTTCTGGCATCAAAACTATAAAAACAATACTTTCTATTTCTGTTTTCAGGGTGCTTTAATGATATCCTAATCCTGTACTATTTTTTGTCTATAAGTATTTTGATGGATATACTCGCCCGGGCCCACTATCCCCGGGCGCCGAATTGACGCCGTACCCAAATAGAATAAGTGCGGTTCGCATAGTTTCGTTGGGTTCCTCATCCTCAGCCTGCGTTTCGGTGTCATTTGTCTGTCTCGCTTCATTTCGCTGTTGTTTTGACTAAATTTGTCTCTGTTTTTCAGACGCTCGATCGTTGGCGAACCATGTAAGTAATTATTTTCTTTCTGTTGACGCTCTGCCAGTCTAGAGCAGGTGGACCTAATTTGGGTCGGTCTCCAGAAAATCTTCCAAAAACCTTAAAAATAGGTAAAAATTGATCCGGATTTTTACAGAACTGTACAGTAGGATGACCTTTACTGATTCTCTGCAAGTGTCACTATTCTACGTTACTAGTTGGACTTGGGTCGGCTGATTCCGAACAAGTTTTATCTCTCTAAGAACCTTGGCGTTTGAGTTTATGGCAGTTGTTTAAACTCAAGCTTTTCTGTGAAACGTGTTCCTACTTCTGGCGGTTCCTGGGCTGGGCAGAATAATAGAATTTTCCTCCAGTGGAAGGACGGCGGCCGTGGCGAGAGCGAAGAAAGTGATCATTTTTAAAGTTGAGCCAAAAAGAGGAATAAAACATAGACGGGTGTTGGTGGTGTTTCGAGAAACATTGTGGCGAAAGTCGACGACCTCCCCGTCAAACGTGTTGAGCGGTAGAGACCCTAGAGCGGCTCACTCACTGCAAGGCGGCTTTTCTCCCTCGACTAGGCGCTTGGCTTTCGTCTCTAGGTGGCTGTGGATGCCCTACGAAGACAATCCCTTTCTTTTACCTTTTACTTTCCAACCAACTCAGAGCAGCCACACAAAACCAATAAAGTGAAGAAATTAGTTACTTGACAGAGCAGCGAGAAAATGTTCGATCTTAAGTGTTGGCCTATTAGGGGCTGTCGATTCGCCCGAAGCTCCATCCTGGCCAATGGTTGCCTGACACGCGTTCGCGATTGCCTCACCGATTGGGGCGGCTCCTCGCCAAATCCAGCGCGATCTTACTGAGGTTTGTCTGCGGGCCTGGTCTCGCCGCGAAGGTCTTGCATCTTGGAGCGAAACGGCAATCCCTCAGATTATTATGAACTGGGTTCTGTACACGTGCATTTTTATAAGTCAATGTATTATGAAAATTTAAAACGGATAGCAGATGGCGGGAATCGATTTACTCATATTCTAGTCCGCATTTTGGAATGACTTCAGGGAGACAGCAATTTGCGATCGTTCTCCGTTAGGGAGATCACTCGAATTTCAAATTTTGAACACAGAATTTTGAATGTGGTATCAAACGACTCCTGACGATCTCCTGATTATTGTTTTGCACATCAACATCTAATTACTGCATGCTATATTCAGCTTTACCTTAGATACGTGTTTTTTTTGGTCTTGAACAAATCCTGTAAAACGTGTGCACCCAAATTGTAAATCTTTAACAAATATGACCAAATCCGGTATCAAACAACTGCTTTTGACTTGTACATTATTGTTTTATGCACCAGCACATCCATAACCAATTACTGCATGCTATCTCAGATTACGCGCTCATCATATCGCCTTACTTCATCGATTATCGGCCGATTTCCCCCGGAACCCCCACTTACTAAAACAATCGTAGCATTCCAGTCCTCCGACAGATATGTCTGCCCACGGGCATATGGGTAGATATGACGATTAGCTATAGATTAAGCATAAACATAACAATATTCGCAGAAGCCCAAGGACGGTGGCCCTTTTGGAACAAAAAAATGGCCAAAAACGTACACACTCAAAACACTAATCGGCGCAAGTAGTGATCTCCCTATTTTTGGGGTCTGCGTTTCATTAATTTGCGATCTGACAAGCACGGATACTGTATTCACCATCATTCAGACTCGTACAATCATGCAGAGAATTTTGATGAGCAGGAAAACCTCCAATTTCTTGTTTCACAATAGTAGAGAGTGAGAAGGTAAAAAGTCGGTTTTCCGACCCAATTAGGTCCACCTACTCTAGTGTATCCTACTACTGTTTTTGTTAGGAGTCGTGTCGATTGGACTCATCCTGCGATTAAAGAAGTACCCAGGCCGTTTTGCAATCAGACAAATATCGATCAGAAGCAGCTTCGCAAAGAAATATTCCAAGTATCTGGCGTGGCAGAAGTTAGCAAGAGCACAATCAGTTATCAGCTTAAGAAGTTCAATCAGGCCAAAAATTATTAATCTTCTGAAAAGTCCGCACCTGCTGGCGGCAATCTGGACAAGTCCACCGGACATGGCATGGCAGCCATTCTGAGAGCTCTTATCCTATTTGGGTACGGAGCGAACCGTACTTATCCTAAATGGGTACGGCGACGCGGGGATAGTGCACCCGTCCGTACCGTTTTTTGTTTTAAAAAAAAACTGAAAATGCCTGCTTGCTTACCCTAATTGTTCAGATTATTGAGTACGGTTCGTATAGGAACAGCGGGAAAATACAGTTTGCCATCTCTTTTTGGATTTGGAGTCATTTCTTGACGGAAAAACTTTCGCAGAAAAAAAGTTGTACTCCAGTGGGGGTGTTTTGTTTTATCTACTGATAAGCTGTCAGTGCTTTTTAAGTTTTTTTTAAATCGTAGATTGAAACTTGTGTCGACAGCTGATTATTATTATTATGGGCCAATCGAATCAATGGAGCAGATGTGGGAGAATCAAATATGCATGCGTAGTTTGTGTGAGTTGCAGGAAACGATGAATTTCGGTTCGTCATTGAGCGAGCAAGTGATCAGTCTTCAAAGTTTGTACGAGTCATGCGTCGAGCCGTCTACAGACCCTCAGTCGGTGGCTGGTTGGGTGATGGAGTGCGTGCAGCGGCTGCTGCTCAACCCCCATCAAGTTAATTTGCTGCAGTGTTCACGTCGTGCCAATGCGTATGATTTCGAAATGATAAAACGGTTCTTCTCTCCCTGTGGCACCTTTTGGCAGGTTAGAACTAGAATTTGTCAGAGAAAACAGTAGCAGATTTATTCGGCTAATGCTTTCAGACCTTGTTCTTCTTGGAGGCAGAATACAATTGGCGGTTTGAACCTGAAGGCATCAAGTTGAAACTGTCGGCAGTGGAGTATTTCGTGCGCAGCTTTGCAATGCACGTGCAGCTGGCGGCAGGACACATCAGTGTGTACTCACTGGATGTGGACGCAGACTCTGTCTACATGGCACTGCTGGAGGAGTACCTAACCTTCTTTCTGCCTACACAAGGTCCCTATCCTGCTGAAAATCTGAGCGGAGTGGGGTTCAGTGAAGCGCTGCTTGATTCCCAAGAAGACCAGCAAACACAGAGCAAACCCTTTGTCTCGCCGCTGAATTTGTTCAAAAGAAATCTATTCACTGTCGCGTCGTCCACCGTAAGTGCAAGAGCATGCCGTCAAAACCAGTGTTCTTGTTTAGACTTCCCGTTTAAGAATGTTTTTGAAGACCTGTGTTTTATTCTAGGTAGTATGGAATTTTTCAGGGACATCGCTGAGTTTAGCCTCAAATATACATTAGCAGTCAGTTCTGGCAATGTTATGCCTATTCTAACCCAGGAAATAAGTTCTGAAATGCAGTAGCCACTATGTGAGCTACGCTGCAGGTGGAATATCGACTCTCAGACTGTAACACTACGTTTCAACCCAACTATCAGCTTTTGTATCTCCTTCCGAAAATTTTGGCGACCTTTTGGAGAAATTTTGCGACCTTTTTCTGGTAAAAAGAGAAAATTTCGGCAACCCCGACCACCTATACCCCCTTGCAGGTCTATACCCCCACAAAATTTGGCGACCTTTTTTTGAGAAAGCGATTTTATACTCTCCGAACCCCGCCGAAAAACCACATACCCCTTCCATTTTTTCCGGACAATGTATGGACCTGAACCAAATTTTTTGCAAGAAGTGGTGGTCGGTTTCCAAAAAAATACAATAACTACCGAACCGATCCGAGGAATCGGTCTCTTAAATTGCCGACTTCCCACAAAAGGTGGCAAAAATTGAGGTGAAGGGTAATCTCCCAATTCCACAGCTGCTGACGTTCTCTAAGCGTATTTGTATTAAACTTGAATAGTTTCAGTTTTCTCTGGAAATCAGCAGTCGCGCGCCGGTGCATCCGAGCAACGTGTTGTGGCGAAGTTGGGCATTTGTGCGAACACTGATAGACGCTTGGTTACTGGTGCCCAGCCAACACACTGTAAATGTTGCCGAGGTGACGGCTGTGCGGCTGGTCTTGAAGTACATTCACCGTTTCGTTTTCTCACCAATGCCTGTTACCAGCAACGCCGTTGATGAATTTAAAGCCGTTCTGCTGCATCGCTTCATACAGCCCAGGCTTCTGCCTTACTTGCAACACCATTTCGACCGCTGGCCTTTGGACGCTTCCTTTCGATTTATCTTGGGTAATCACCTTTGTCTTTATCTTTTGTTTCTGCTGCATCTTTTGCTCTCCAGAAACTTGGTTCACGTATATCCAGCCGTGGCGGTATGTTGGAGCAAAGATTCTTGATCGGCAAGAAAGATGGCAGCAATTCATAAAAGAAAATTCTGAGTATTACGTTGTGTTGCTGGATTCGGCGCTGAAGCGTTTGCTCAGAATGGATTTGGACTCGGTCAAGACTACTCACCTCGTAGCCCGTCTGACCAAAGTCTTCTGCAGTCAACCGCGCATCATCCAGATCGCCCAAGAAGGAGCCGTTGAGTGCTCGTCGTCGCCACTTCCTGGCACGAGCAGTCATGTACGCGCACTACATGTTGTTTTCTCTCCCGGGCAGACATTGCTTGCTGTTTCAGGACATGCAACAACTCCTAGGCCAGTTGATACTGAAAGTTGAGAAGGCCAAAGCGAACTGTCAGAACAGAATTGAACACAGCGCACAAGCTAACTCAGCTGGCCGCTCTTGGTGGTCGATTGCGGATTTTAGTTCGGAGCACTCTGAAAGACAAGTTGATCTGCGACGTACAAGAGAACAGCTGGAGTGGATTTCTAAGCATTTGTCAACAGCCTTCTCACTGCCTCTTCCAGATCTTCATGACCAAGACCTGGACTTGACCGTGAGGGAAACTGGTTCTTCTGCCGATCTCAGCATGCCCGACTGTTACCGAGACTATAGTTCTGGACTGCTCAAATTGTCTCCTAAAGGCCGTGATCAGGTATGCGCTGCGCTTTGTCAAGTGGCTTTTATGCTATTGCTAGGGCTTATCGTAAAACTAAAGGGGATGCATATCGTTGGCACTTTACACTTGCTCGCCTTCTGACCGGCAAAACTGACAACGATCAAATGTTAAAATGCAGGGATGGATATTTTTCCGAAAAAAACCTCGGCCTGTTTTTTTTTCAGTTTTTTTCGGTTTTTTTTTCCGAAATCGCGGGAAAAACTCCAGATCAAGTTCTCCGTATCCTAGCCTGGTTTTATTATTCAAACGCTTTCTAGCGCCTTCCTCAGTCTTTTCAGACCAGAAATACACGTGTTACATAGATATAAATCACGAAACAGGCATGAAACAGTGCCTGACAGGTTCCATCAATAAATATATGCAAATTTTCTTATAGCAGTTTGCATTTTTGTTTTATCAAGCCAAATTTGGTCTTTTCTGTTGTTTTCTCACAGTTTTGAGTCAATATGGCCTATTATACATCGCAAAAGTCCATTTTTTAACAGAAAAATGAATTAAATTAGCTATTTTTAGCTTGAGTTTTTTTCGCGATTTATTTTTTCCCGACCCTTAGGAAAAAACCGGTTTTTTTTCGGAAAAAAACAGCTCACATCCCTGGTTAAATGCGAGTAGTGACTGCCGATCGGTAAAGAAAAACGGAAAGTTCTCAAAGCAGACACCACAGCCCACAGCACAGTTGTTAGAGTCAAAAATTAAAAAAAAATTTTTTTTTTGAAAAATCAAAATGCAAATTAAGGGGGAAAGTGGGAAAATTCACGTACATACATGCAATTTTTTGTAAATTCTTTGGAAGCAGCGAACATTTTATCCAGCAACCTCCATAATACTTCTTTTGCATTGAGCCTAACAGCGACTGCTTAAAAATTCTTCCTTAGGATTCACCTAGAAGTGCCTCTAATGACAATTTTCGGTGAAATTATGCAGTTACAGGCAGTTTAGACCTATATTGTCGTTTTCGAACAGGTTTCTTAACTGACTTGAGGTGCAAATGTGGAAAATTTGTTGTAAGTACCTGTCTGTATGTACTAGCATGCTGGACCCATTTAAGACGATTTTCAAAAAAATGTTTTTATTAATTTAAAAAAAAAGCTAAAATTTTTGGCCTTCAAAGAACTTTTTTAACAACTGTGCACCACACTTTTTTAACAACTGTGTGACTTGCAGTTGTTTCAGGTGCGCGAAAAGATGTGCAAGTTCAACTTTGACAAGGCAGTGAGTGCGGTGACTCCTCTGGATTTGGCTCCCATCCACTCTGGAGAATTAGGTGTGTTGGTTGGCTGGTTGCACACACTCAGCTGCTGTCTCAACCGGTCGTCTCTGATTGGTCATCTCAGACAGACTTACTTCCAGTCTCGTTCGTTCACTGGTCGGTTGGCCCGTCGTTTGCTGGAACCGCCTACCTTACCCTGTAGCACTGCTTCCCCCGCAATCGTTCAGTCCATTCCGTCACTTCCACCGCGGTTGTGCCTTCGGCCTCTCGCTTCTTATAAGAATATCGCTGCTCTGGTTGCTCTGATTTGGCTCACCTATCACTCGTTCGGACTCAATCCTGGCATCACTCTGCTGATCTTGCTTTTCTGCTATACCGTCTACTCTGCTCTGTGTGCAGTAGTTCCTTCCTAATCGTTCAATTGTTGTTGTATGTTTGTACGTAGTTATATCTATCCCTCCCAGATATGTGAACACTTTGTGGTTCGGCCAACGCGTCCCGTGCCGTCCACCCAAATTCCACACAAGTGGTGAAGCCGTAGGCAAACTGCTACTTTCGTCTTTTCGGTGACGGATGAAATCCTTATGAAATCTTTACGATTTGAAATCAGCTGTAGGTCATCGGAATATTGGGCTCCTCAGATATCAGTACACTGCCTGCACAAACCACTTGATATTGTGTACAGGGTGTCCCAAGTTTGATCGTTAGCGGCGCGCCACTATATGAGCGGAATGGAATTGAATAGAATTTTATACAAATATAGTATCAGGGGTAAGTTAGATTCCTGCCAATTTTTGGCAATATCCATTGACCGCATACATGTAACAGGGGGTCTTCCCTTCCCCCACCCGACATGGACCAACCCTCCCTAATGGGACCCCCCCCCCCCCCCGAGACGATTTATCCGACCCCCTCAGATTTTCTGGCAAGTAATTTTTGCAATTTCATACACAAAAATTGCCAAAATCGACTGTAAAACAGCACTTTTTAGCTGTCTTTGAGCCCAAATTAGCGATTTTTGACGATTTTAGCCGAAAAATTGCGTCGAATCCCCTCACAAAATGGTTCGATAGCTGTGACACTTGCCTTTGTGGCACAGTGCACCAAACTTCCAGAACTTACCCGGTTAGCGAGATATTCTCCAAAAAAAACAACGAAATTTACGGAAATTGACACACGATTTTTCCCAATAGTACTGGAAGTGTGATGCACAGCCCCAGAAAGGCAAGTGTCAGGGCTACCGAACCATGTGTAAACGAATTCGGTATCTTGAGAAAATAGTAAATGGTGATCGTTTGAGTAAAAGTTGAGAAATGGTCCAGAAAGAAAAAGGGGCTACCAACCCAACTTTGAGGGGGTACAGCTCGGGTTCATACACGGTTGGTGTTCGTTTGACCTCTATTTTAACATTTGTATACCAGCCGGATCCGCGAAAAACGTTGCTTAACTTTTCTAAGTTGACTTTCGCAAAATGCATGGTATACGTACGCTCCAAATTAAGTAGGTAAATTATTGCTTAAAACAGAGTTTATGATACAAAAAAAGCTAATACAAAAAAATGCAGTGTATGTACAGCACGTAACGCACTTGTGCATGTGCATTAATTATTTTTGAAGTCAATGATGGCAGAGAAGAAAGCAGAGTTGGTGGAAATTAGAGAAAGCCCACCAAGCCAATCACAGTGGTGTAGGAGAGTAGACAGGAGGTGTGTTGAGCAGATGAGTCTGCGAGTTGATCCCATCCGAACTCTCCTTGAGAAAACATGCCGGCCAGTGGAGTGTCCGGAAAGTACTCGTGAAAAAGCATCGGCTCCACGTGTTTCTCTCCATTGTAGACGTTTTTACCTCGCGCACAGCAGATGAACATGAAGCCAACAGTGTGATGGACGGCGCCCCAAGTCTGCATTGTCTTCCGCAAATCACTCAGCCGACTTCTCACCGCTGTCTTACTGCGCACTTTAGAATCGAGCGTAATCGAGGCGGCTCGCACGTTACTTCCGCTCACCATTATTCCGACCAGAGCACTTTCTCTGTACTCTCTAAATACAAACGTAGCAGTAGCTTCTGGACAATAAACCATTTGACCACTGCCTATCAATGGCAACGTATGCAATCCACCGAAAGGGGTTGGTAGCAGGCTCGGTGTTTTGTGTTCATTTTCCCCCATAGACAGTGGTTATCAGGTATGGATCGGCTGCTGTCCGAGTTTTGTTCGGTGGTGTTCATGAACACAGATTTTGGAAAAGCTTGATGTGCATTTTACTTTTTTGGCGTCCACATTTTTTTCACGAACAATTTGGGTGATTTCGAAAGGGTTAACAACAATTTTTTTAGAAATTCGGGCCATCCCTAGCCGATGCCACCTAGGTACTGAAAGATTGTGATTATTTTTTAGTTTTGAGAATTTTTGTATCTTCGTAGTTCCCGTGCGGTTGTTCATTTGTGTGTTGTGTGTTTGTGTTGACGCGTCATGAACTTCATTTCATTGGTGCCGACTAACCCGTCTGAACCAACCTGCTGCTCTTCCACAAGTCTCTCCTGTACTCAAGTCTCTCAACCATTTCTATCCCTCCAGTCAGACACAGACGTGGCCCCATTCGATGCTCACTTGGCTACCCGTTTCCCCATCCCTCGCCGGCATGACCTCTCTCTCAAGCACCCGACCCTACCTCTCTGCCACTACTCTACTGCAACATCTCAAAGACCAACAACGGCAAAATCAAGAGCAATTCCAGCTTTACCAGCAAGAGCAACAGATTCAATCCGACCGTATTGACCTCATGTTCGCCCGCTACCTGGGAAGAAAGTTGATGAAGAAGAGATGAATAAAAAGGAGAAAGACGGTGCGACCATAACAGTAGAGACGGATGAGAAGAAAGAGGCACAGAAGAGACCAACTCGACGTCCGTTAGGGAGAATGATGAAAGACTGTGACTGTTTAGTGAGTGTTTCGTGTATCTGTTCCTGTGCGGTTGTTTGTTTGTGTTGTGTGTGTTGACTACTCATAAACGTACAGTACGTACTTCAGTTCTGGTGGTACAGTGTAAATCATGTCGGTGACACCACCACACAAAGCTAGCTGCCCTCCTTCTCGTTGAAAGAAAGCCTCGGCTAACTGTTCTCCGATCTGCCAAGGATAGTAATCCGGGGAAATGAGCACCAGACATCGCAACCGACCCTTAAAGTTTAAGACTGTTTGTAAACAGCGGTACCGTTTTTTTTCGAAAATAATCCCATGGTGAGTGAAAACAAGCAAATCATTATGAAAAACAGGGTAAATTGAGGGGAAATCGAAAGAAATGTAAAATGCAATGTTATTTGCACGATCACAATAAACAGCATAGAACGATTGCGTTTACGTATGTATTCAACTGAAAAAGGCTGAAAAAATTAAGTTTCCATGAATAAACCCATGGGCTTATTTTCGGTTTCAATGCGAAGGACCAAAAGTATCAAAACTTAAGATGCATTTTTCAAGAAAGTCAACTTACAGACGGCAAGTAGGGTCATCTCACGGATCTGGCTCATATCATAATAATATGTTAAAATAGAGCTCAATCGAAAACCAACGGTGCATGCCCGGCCACCAGCAATCCCTGGAACCGGAGCTAGATCCCCTCAAAGTTGAATTGACAGGGATTTTTGGTGTCATTTTCTGGTGTCTGTGTCTGACACCCTCCATTCAAACGCTCACGCTTCATTCCATTCTAACGCTATGGTCCCGACTCTCTCATATGATTTTGTAGCTGTTCCAATGGACTTTCATAATATGAATATTATTATTAGAATATTATTCTGGTTAGCGAGATATTCATTGAAAACAACGAAATTGCCGCAAAATGCCACTCCGCTTTTTCGAAAAATCTTTATATCTTTTGCGCAAAGGCCCTGCCAAGCTAATGTTTAAAGTTAGGCATGAGTCACCATTCAAACGAACATGTTATGCAAACAAGTGCAGCCGTTTTCTACCCTAATCATAAAAATGCCCATATCATATTAAAACATTAGCTTGGCAGGACCTTTGCACAAATAGTTATAAAGATTTTTCGAAAAAAAAACGGAATGGTATTTTTCGGCAATTTCGTAGTTTTCGGTGAGTATCTCACTAACCAGCGTTGATTTGGAAACGGAAGTACCAGAATGTGAAAGGCGATTGGAACAGCTACAAAACCATATGCGGGTCGGGATCCTAGCTTAAGAAATGAATGACGGGTGATCGTTTGAAAGGAGACTGTCAGACACCAGAAAAAGAGCCCGAAAATCCCTGCCGACCCAATTTTGAGGAGACGTCGTGTAAGTGTGTGTACGTACAGCGTATGTACGTATAAGTGTGCACGTGCGTTTCAGGTGTGATTCCGGTATTTGCATGTAATGGTGTTTTATAGAGCTGTCACCCCGCGCTAGGATTAGGTGTCAGCTCAGACTGTAAGGCCGCAACGGGCGAGCCGTCCTAATAGTCATTCTGGTCTGCGCCTCTATCACTCTTGCTGTCTCCCTAGCCTTGACAATCGTTAACGTGCGGCTATCTAAGTAAACCGCATTTGTTGCTACTACCACTACTGTGCCGCCTACTACACTCGGTCACCGGCGCCGCGCAACCACCTAGCCCATAACACTGGCAGACGATCGGTGAGGATTCGATTCAGTGTGGCCGCCAACACTCAGACGTCTGCGTCACCCAACAACGGCGTTCAATTTAAACTCACCAACCGTGTTAGAAGAACAGGAGTGCTATCGAAGGATAGTACTTCCTGCCACCTCCTATTCTTCGCCAACTCTCAGACGTCACCTTCCAGCAACAAGGAAAGCTATCGAAGGGTAGTTTTTCCTGTCACCTGCTACTGTGTTTGAAGCAGAAGTACCAATGGCTGATGAAGAGCACCCACATCCAAACCAAGCCCTGGGTCATTGGACAATTGCAGAGGTACCTCCTTTCTGGCCACTGGGCAGTCCAGAACCACGTTCATGGGATGACTTCATCTCTGAGATGGAACTCTGGATCGACAGTCAAGAAGCCAGAGCCGGTGTAGCCATGACAGACAACCAGCGCAATTTGGCCATCACTAGCCGGCTAGGACCTGATGCGTTCAACCGTTTCCGAAACAGCACTGCGTTGGACAGAGCCACCACACCACATCAGCAGTACAAAGAAGCACTCAACCAGCTGTTCAAGGTCAAACGATCGACAGTTCGGGCCTACAAAGATTTCACATCCATCACACTACTCCCGGGAGAAACGGCCAATGAACTGTTGTGTCGCCTCAGAAAAGCTGCTAAGGAGTGTGAGCTAGAAAACAAGACCGTCGACTACTTCATCGCGCTGCAGATGGTGTGTGCAATCGGCAATGTCTACCAGCTGGTTCAGGAACAGCTACTCAGCCGTGCAGAACCCAACCTGGAGGAATTTTCCAACTTACTACATGCTGCTGAAACTGCTAGGGCAGATCAGACAGCCATTGCGGAAACATCAAACACCCTCCAAGTTTCCAGATCCTCCGTTTCTGCTATTCACAAGTCAGCTAGAAGGAAGCAACCTCTCAATAAGAACAAGGGACAGCAACAGTCACCGCAGCAATCGCGCAATCAACCTCAGAAGTCCAACGCCAAGTGTGGATACTGTGGCTACAGTTTGCATACATCGCGGAAGCAGTGCCCAGCCCGTGATCAGACATGCAACTTCTGTGGTATCAGAGGACATTTCCAGACCGTGTGCCGTCAGAGGACCCGTCAGGGAAATGTTTCAACCAAATCAGTGGGGTCAGTTTCAATCGGCGCAGTGAAGCAGGCCTTCCAGATAACGGTGCAACTTCAACCACCAGGACAACCTGCTCAACTGCTCACCTGTGCCGTGGACAGCCAAGCCGACATATCTGGTATTCCAGAATTGCTGGTACACCAGATCTTCCCCGGCATCCAGACAACACCTACTGATTGCAGATTGCGCAACTTCGATTGCAGCAGAATCAATGCCACAGACGCTCTGAGGACATTTCCTTGCACAGTCAGCTACTCGGGCCGCTCAGCTCAAGCTCTCTTCTATGTGCTCCCACCCCAGTGTTCTCCTGTTTTGGGCAAGGACTGCATTCAAGCACTGGATCTACAACTCTCTGGTGGATCTCTTTCTGTCAAGACACTACATGGTCAGTCAGCAGGGACACATCGACCACTCTCATCTTCAGTCTCTACTCTAAAGGACTACAACGAAGTGATCACTCAGCAGTACCCTGCACTTCTCAGTCCAGAGATGGGACTCATCCCCGACCTTGTGCATCGCATAGAGTTGGAGCCAGACTTCCAGCCGTATGAGTCCAAACTCAGGTCGATTCCACTCTATCGCTATGACGGAGCACTCAAAGCCATCCAGGAGTTGGCAGATTTGGGAATCTGGACCAAGGTGGATCGAGCAACAGTGGTCAATCCTCTGGTTGCAGCTGACAAACCAGATGGCTCAGTGCGTGTAACCACTGACTTCACACGTCTCAACCGTTATGTGAACCTGGTTCGATTTCCACTACCCAACATCAGGGACGTGCACCAGCGCCTTTCCAAGTCAAAGGTCTTCACAACCTTGGACCTTGTCAAGTTCTACCACAACATTGCTCTGCATGAGGACAGCAAGTCACTCACTGCTACAATCACACCACTGGGTTTGTTCCAGTACAACCGTCTACCCATGGGATTGTGTGATGCAGGTGCTGCTGCCCAGAAGTTCATCTTTGAGCTACTGCAGGACATTCAAGGATGCATCCCCTACGTAGATGACATCATTGTGCACGCTCCTGACCAGGCAACGCATGACCAGACTCTTCACCGTGTTTTGGAGAAGTTACATGATGCCAACCTCCGGCTCAATGTGAAGAAGTGCAAGTTTGCTCAGTCTGAGGTCAAGTTCCTGGGTCGAGTGGTATCGTTTGGTTCCATCAGACCAGCCAAAGAGAATTTGCAGCCCATCCTCAACTTTCCTGTGCCAACAAACAAGAAGGAAGTTCAGTGTTTCCTCGGTATGCTCAACTACCAGTCTGAGTATATCCCTGAGCTACATCAGCTGGCAGAACCACTCAGAGCTCTCACACGCAAGGCACCAAGCAAGTCCGGCAAGATCCCAAGAAACTATGTCGAGTTTCTCTGGGGTCCTCAACAGCAAAAAGCCTTTGATGCACTCAAAGCAGCTGTGTCAGCAGATCTTCAACTGGCTCTGTTCGATCCCAACAGACCAACGATCCTGACAACTGACGCCAGCGACTGTGGAATCGGTGCCACGCTCAGTCAAATCCAACCCAATGGGAAGGAGCGACCAGTGGCTTACGGTAGTCACACACTCGATGAACGCCAGAGGAATTACTCAGCCAGTGAACGAGAAGCTCTCGCCGCCATGTTCTTTGCTGAGTACTGGGAAAAATTCCTCCTGGGCCGTCACTTCACTCTCAGGACTGACCACCAGGCACTCACTTCGCTGCTCAAGCAACGTGGCAAGGGCCGTCAAAGCGCTAAGTTTGAGCGTTGGTTCGAACGCTTAAGCGTGTTCAACTTCTCAGTTAAACACCTGCCTGGCAAGTCCAACATTGTCGCAGATGCTCTCAGTCGCATCCCTGAGAAGCATGTCAATTCTGCACATGATGGTGTGCAGGATCCCTTCATTCGCGCTCTTCATGCTGTGGCCGAGACACCCAAAAGCCCAACTTGGAAATGCCTCCAGCAAGCTACTGCAAGGGATCCATTGCTTCAGCTGGTCACACAGCATCTCAAGCAAAGCACCCCCAAGTCTCACCTTCCTAAGTCTCTGCACTCCTACAAGTCAGTGTGGGAATCGCTCACTGTGGAAGATGGATGCATCTCTCGCGAAGGCCGGGTCGTACTACCCCAGACACTGTGGCGCCAAGTTCTTCAGCTTGCACACAAGGGACACCCGGGCATCGATCGCATGAAACGCCTGCTTCGCATCAGCTACTGGTGGCCTGGCATGGACTCTCATGTGACACACACTGTCAAATCCTGCCAGCCATGCGAGCAGAGCTCCAAGTCAACGCCAAGGACCAAGGTTCCAGTCCAGGAGCGACCAAGACCCACTACACCTTGGACTGAATTGGCTATCGACATTACGGGTCGATTCGCCAATGCTCCTGATGGTCGCGGCTATTGTGTAGTGCTCATCGACTACATGTCAAGTTTCCCAGAAGTGCTTTGGACTGAGGACACCAGCAGTAAAACCATCATCAACTGGCTCACTGAACTCTTTGCCAGATACGGTCATCCTGCGCAGATTCTCAGTGACAACGGTCCCCAGTTCACCAGCCACGCATTTGTCAACTTCTTGACCAGCAGAGGCATTCGGCACATGCGCATCACTCCCTACAGTCCAGAACGCAATGGATTGGTTGAGAGGTTCAACGGCACTCTCAAAGGCGTTATCGAAACGCTACCTCCCAGTCCAAATCGTCATGTTTGGGATGCTTCCGTGCTCGAATTTCTTGCCACCTATCGATCTACACCTACCGCTCAGAGCAAGAGCCCTGCTGAGTTGATGTTTGGCAGACAAGCACGATTACCATTCCAGTTTGCTCAGCCGATTGCCAAGCCAGAGCCTACTGCTGCAAGCACACAACCCAACCCAGCGCGCACTTTCCAAGTGGATCGCCGCCTCATTGGCAGAATTCATTTTCCTGGTCCATTTCGGAGGGGGAGAAGGTTCGTGTGAAGAAGCCGGCAGTCCAAGTTCGCAAGGGTCAATCGCCATACACTCAACCACTGACTATCGTGGAAGTATTGGGCTACTGGACGTACAGGCTTGAGGATGGACAAGTCGTCAATGCCAGACGCTGTAAACGCCATTACAACGCCCCTCTTGCCTCAGATGATGAGCAACAACACACAAATCGTCAAGCTGGTCAGGCTGAAGTAGGACACGGTCCGCAAACGCCTCGGCAGCAAGTACCGCCTAACCAGTCGCCAGCGCATTCGGGAACACCATTCTTCACACCTCCGCAGCAGCAACGCTACAATCTTCGCGACCGGCGGAAGATCCAAGCTCCTAAGCGCCTGATCTTTGATAAATGACTGCTGCCATTTGTTTTGTAATCTTTCTGTACCGCCGGCTCATCACTCTCTCTCTCTCTATGGAAGAGGGGGGTGGTGTCGTGTGAGTGTGTGTACGTACAGCGTATGTACGTATAAGTGTGCACGTGCGTTTCAGGTGTGATTCCGGTATTTGCATGTAATGGTGTTTTATAGAGCTGTCACCCCGCGCTAGGATTAGGTGTCAGCTCAGACTGTAAGGCCGCAACGGGCGAGCCGTCCTAATAGTCATTCTGGTCTGCGCCTCTATCACTCTTGCTGTCTCCCTAGCCTTGACAATCGTTAACGTGCGGCTATCTAAGTAAACCGCATTTGTTGCTACTACCACTACTGTGCCGCCTACTACACTCGGTCACCGGCGCCGCGCAACCACCTAGCCCATAACAATGTAGCTCCGGTTCCAGTGGGTTGCTGGTGGCAGGCACCGTTGGTCTTCGATTGAGCTCTATTTTAACAGATATTAATATCAGCCAGACCCGTGAGATACTTGATATTAATATCAGCCAGACCCGTACTTGCCCCGTCTCTTCGGCACCAAAACTGGCTTTCTCGCAAAATGCATCTTAAAACAAGCCCATGGGCTTAGTCGTGCAAAAACCCGGTACACTTGCCTGTGGCAAATTGAACAGCTGTTGAAGCACGGCTTCATCTTGCAATGCTGCAGGTTTGTTTTCAACAAACTTCTTGTAGCTGTCCAACGTCAACTCAAAGGACGTTATCTGCGCGTCGCCCCTTAGTGTTCTCGGGATAAGCAGACAGCTGAAACACTCCCGTTTGGGCGTCTGCAGCTCGTGACCGGCTCCACTCTGCAGACTGCCTGCAACAGCACTGCTGCACCTTCCTGCTCTCCACCGCTACACTCACCCACAATGCCTGCCGAGCCGACCGCACCGATTACAGCGCAGAGCGGTGGCAATCTGTCTCTGATACTCACCAAATCATGGCCGCCCACGCACGGTCTCGACAGTGGAAACTTGCCAAACACCAAACACAGACCGCATTGCAAATTGACGTTCTGTGCAACTCGGTCGATCACATCGCACACCTACACTCAAACACCACAAACCTGCAAGAAAGTGACCACGTCGTCAGTATCACCCATCGCCTCCCAACGTCTGTCTTTGTTAGAGCTGTCTTTCCAGCTCATGAAGGCAACCACCTCTGTGCGCATCTCTTTTACCTTCTCACCGTAGAACTTCCAAGACCGGCACACCCTCAACAAATACAATACGCTAAGAATGACAAGATATAGAGAACGTACCTTCGCATTCGTTCAATGTCACGGTGGTTCAAACATGTCAAAATGCTGCTGATAACCTGTGGCGATTCCTGTAGTAATTTGGCCACCTTCTCTGCCGTTATATTCATGACTGCATAAATTAAATCAGGTCTACTCAAACAGAGCCATTGAAGAACTGACAGTAAGTGGACTTGAAGGACCGTTGAGCACAGCAACCACAACAAAACAGAGAAATCTTTATTAAAAACTGATTACGCGCCAAGAGCCAAATGCAACAAATAAACTGTCCGAAAAACGGTGTGCTGCGCAGTGAATAGCACCGGAAAAGACTACCCTATCGTTACAACGTTCTGGGCATCTTTCGCGATGGTTGACCACTGCTCGTCGGAGACTGCTCTGCACCACTACTACTGGGCGAGTTCACTGCAACTGGTCGCTTGCGCACCGGACACGACGACTAAACACACATAGGTACGCATCACGCACACGTCCCTGCACCAACTTTAGCATAGTTTCTTGTTTTAGAACTTGCTGACCTCTGTACAAACACCAAAACCATAGCTACCTTGGTTTTCCACTGATTGTGCAAAAAACGCAGCAAGACTGAGGTCTTCTCGGTCACAATCACTGAAACAACGTAAGCTAGAAACCAGGAATTAGGGGCAACAGCTAACTACAACTAATCAATGAAGGACCTCCTGAGGCTGACAAGAGCCACAGGAATAATCATATTTATACGGACGGGGTTGCGAAATATACACTTGGTCCTGAACGTTGGGCCGCACAGTTACATCGTGAACGCGAAACAAATCATTGCCTTGTTGCTCGTTATGATCTTCAGCAAAACAGGCAGGAGGCTTTGGCAGTGGCTTATGCGACGCTTCAACAGAGAATTTGGAGAAGTTATCCTTGTTGTAGGATGGCAAATCTTTCAAATACGCTGCTGCCATGCTAACTACAACACCCTGACAAAAACAAACTAAACAAAGAATACAGCGGAAAACGATACCAGTAACCACTTGCCGGAAACACCATCAGTTTCAGAAACACCGAAAGCAGAGAAAGTTTATATTCAAAAGCATGCAGCCTGACTTCTGTTGCGTTTACGAAATAAACCCGCGAGTCACACAATTAAAAAGCTACGCAACTATTGTGTATGTACTGTATATAGAAAGAGCTACTCGCGAAATCATAAGTCGTCCTGCATTTGTGCATCAGAAAGTTTGACCTCTTCTCCAGGCTTAAAAGGAGGCATTCCTCGATATGGACACGTAGAACAGCGGAACGCATCTCCCAAGTAGCACTGCATAGAGCACAGATTAGTGCAAGTAAATGCAAAGCAAATTACATTTCCGCACGAAGACTTTGGCTTATCAGTACTTTGAAGGTCAGTACCCGACTCCATTTGCTCAGCCAAACCACAAGTGCAGTTCTTACAAGCCGTCTTCTTCTCTGACTTTCCATCCTCAGAACAACCCTTTGCTAAAACATTTTGTTGTCAACGTGAACCCCAGAACACTCGACACTTATGAACCGATGCCTTATCCCGTTAAGAGGCTGTCAGTCTCTGATTCAATCCAGTCTTAGTATTCTGACTTGAAAATCAAACTTTTGCGTAAGGAGCTGTCCGTTAGTGCACTAATAGATATTCATGAGTTGTCTTAAGAGGCGCTGCAAAAGATATCAGGCAGGTTGGCTTATGAGGGCGGCGGCGGATGGAATTTTTTGACTCCCCGTTTATATTCGCTGATCTCAATAGAGTTGTAAAAAAAATTTTTTTAAAGCCAAAAAAAGCTTTTTTTATGAAAATTTTTCATTTCGAAATTTTTTTTTCAAAATTTTTTCCTAGCATGAAATATAGCTTGTAGGAGATGCAAGTATGCATCAGAAGCAACTGTAAATGCAAAAGCTGATACTTTGGTTCAAACATAGTGTTACAGCCTGAGAGTCGACATTCTACCTACAGCATTGCTCACAGAGTGGCTGCTGCCCTTCAAAAACGATTTTTATGCTTAGAATAGGCAAGAAATTGATAGAACTGCACTTCTAATGTATATCTGAGGCTAAATTCAGCGATTTTCCCCCAAAATTTCCATACTGTGAATAAAATAAAAAATTTTCGAAATGGGCCTTCAAAAAAAAGCCTTTTTTTTAAAAAAAAGAGCCTAACAACACTAGATCTCAACCAGAATCACTATAGTATGGATACTGCAAAACTCTACCAGTTCGGAAGGGTGTCCACCCATTCCGGAGAAATCCAACGTTTTTTTGCGTCCGCCGATTTTTGTCGGGTTTCCATCTTTGACTGGGTGCTGTTAGCACATTTTTAAAGCAGTCCTCGCCAACTTTGGAACTTCTATAGAACCAAACACGCTCTTTCATTTTCACCTATCATTTATCCTATCACCTATTCATTTGCCAGAATCGGATTACAAATGGCGATTTGACAAGAAGTTTTTGCAGAGATTCGGCGAAACATACCTGTTCAGAAATGTATACGTTTCACCTTCCGGGCATCAAGATATCGGGCTACAGATTTAACACAAAATACCCCATCAAATATACTTTTGAAAACTGTTTTCAAATTTTTGGAACTCTTCTAGCTTTGTAGTTATGGCCCTCCAAACCTTAGTGGTTAAACCACAGTCAAACCTTTAAACCACAGTCGTTTTTCGCCATTTAGCATGGTAGGAAATGACAAAATAGATAATCTGGCATATTGTACGTTTGCATGCGGTATCCCAGATTCTGGCAGGGAAAGCCATTTGGGTCCATTTTATGAGAATTACAGTAGATTAGAGTGAGCTGCCTGGCTGTTGAGCGGGCGCTCTGTCTGGGCCAATCCCCTTTGTCGTGTGTGCAAAGCCGTGCCAATTACTTTCGCCAATGTCCACTTGCTTTCCAAAATTTTGGCCATACCCCGTCCGAAATTTTGGCGACCATATTTTTGGAATGGGAATTTTTCCAGCCCATGTATGAAACACAACTGCCCAGAGGGGTCCAAACAAGTTAGGGTCAAACAGGCTTGAAAATATTTTCTCGAACATTATTTTTGTCAAAAGATTCATAAACTACTACAAAAGTTACCCAAACGCCCCAATTTTAAAGTCTCAATTATCACTAGTAAGCAAGAAACTCGAGTTAAACATTTTGATCCCGTAGCTATGCGAATCGATTATTTTCTGTCTGTCTTGGGCATACATGGGTCGGAAAAATCAGGAGGTAGGATAAGGGCCTGAGATCGTCTCGGAGTTTGCGGAGGCCCATTTTCCAAAAAGGTAAAAAAAATCGTTGTAAAATTCTCGATTTCCATTAAAAATCGGCAAAATTTCCTGGATGTAGGTGGGTCCGGAAGGAGCCTTGGCGGCCCATGCATGATCTCGGGGACGGATAGTCAAATCCCATAAACCCTTTTTCAGACTTAACATAACTCATGAACATTGTGCACCAACGCACAGCAAAAAGCATTGTGCATTGCTTTTGTGTTGTACGCAAAAGTTCGATTTTCAACTTGGACAAGAAACAAGAAAGACTCGTTCGAATCAGACAGAGACTGACTGTTGAGTGCCTGAACCTACAATTTGCCACTGGAGCAACACCATGACATCATACAAGTGAGGCATAAAAAACAGACCTTTCAGCATGGAGGGATCAGGTCTGCTCCGGTCATCAGCGGTCAAGAGTTCGTCTTCGTTGACCAGGTCATTATCACCGCTGTCCAACGACCACACTTTGTTTGCGTTGTCTACGTTTGTAATGTCAGAGAGATTATACAAACCAACTCACTTACTGGATACATTCACTTTGGTTGCTATCTGGATTGCTGATTGGGCGCCAATGTCATACCTTGGCTTAGTAGCACGCACGCGCACAAAGCCATCTTCTGAAGGTTGTTGTACCTGCAAGACAAAAATTTTTTAAACTGACCGCAGCTTCCGGCATTAACGAACTAGAATTACATTTATCTATCAAAGATTTCGTCTTATTGTAACTTTTCCCTTCGTCAATTCAGCGTTCAGCCAAATTTTAACACAACATGCACCATACATAACAGGTCATCCTCCAAAGGGGGAGGGGGTTGGGTTTCTGAGCCCAACTTCTAGGGAGGGGTTAGGCACTAAAAACGTAAAAAATCGCTAATTTGGGCTAAAATACTGCCAAAAAGCGCTGTTTTACAGGCGCTTTAGCAAAATTAGTGTCTGAAATTCTAAAAGATCGCAAAAATTTGCTCAAAAAAGTACTTGCCGGAAAATCTGAGGGGGATCGGACGAATCGTCTCAGAGATCCCCGATCAAGGGTGTCTGGCGTAAGTCGGGTTGGGACAGACCCCGACCCCCCTGTTACATGTATGGGTCTTTAGAATTTATATTCTCAAAATTTTGGCCTAGTCTGTAGCTTCAATCACTAGTTATGCAGTTGCAGGTGGCCACTATCACACGTCATGTGCCTGTGCATATTGAACATCGCAAAAGTTACAGTAAGACAAAACCTGTGATAGATAAATGGGTCATCTGTACTATCGATACAGTGGAAGGGATAGAAGTTTCGGCTGAAAAGTTCAACACTGCTCCAGTGGCTTAACTGAGCAAAAGAAGCAGTTCTACAACACAATGAATAGTAAAGCTCTTAATATTCGTTACACAAGGTTTTCGGATGGTCAGCGCAATATTTCTTTTCGAGTCAGTTATTAGTTTCGAAAACTAACATTTATGTCCGTCGGCCTGATGAAAGATTTATACTTAGCATTGTATTCTTATTCTCAATGTATGTTTGTGTTTGCTTAGTAAATAGCTTCTTGATTCTTTTGGCTCCCGAGACCACTGCTTCTTGACTACGTAGTTCCCCCGTGCCTCGAAATTACGGTTTTTTTCTTTTACACTTGCAATCTTTTACAAAAACAGATAAACAAGTTGCAAGCTAGTTAAGGCAAACAGCCTACCGGGCTAACGGAAGAGAAACCTATGACTCGGAGTTCACGGATCCACTGGTCTTGATAGTCGACAGACAACACAGCCAATAAAGCAGCATTCGGTTTCAATGACTTCAAGCAGAGCTCCAACGCCTCAACAGACGGTGCACCGCTGGACATGAAAAAGAGAAAATCGAAACTTGTCTGCTTCACGTCCTCCACTGAAAAAACAAAGGACAACCTGCAAACAACCACCTCCCTGCACCATTTACCGTTCATACTGTCCTGACGCACTACTGTCATTTTACTAGACTTCGAGCGCACCAAATCGGCCGTCGCTTTGAAGCGGCGAACGAACGGATCCGACTCACTCGCTAAAATTACTTCACATAACACCGGACTAAAAAGACATCGCTTACGAAGAAGGCCGGGTACAACATTGTGATGAACGACAAACAAAACCGCACTACTGCTCGAAAGCTGATCAGTAATCAAATCGGAAGCAGCCATAGCTTCAAGAGCTCAATTAGTCCACAGTTAAAAGGAATCACAAGTACTCGCAGTGGACAGAACCACCAGCACCGAACACAACCGAACTACGACTAGAAATTTACTTAATACAAAACGGATGCGGATGTTGAACAAGTGATCACAGAGGGATTCAGAATGGAATGCCAAGAGACTGCAGCGATACACACAATAAACACAGCATGACACACGCGATTTGGCTAAGGCAGAGTGGATGAAAGACAACGGTCACTTTTTAGGCCCATCATCAAAATCGTCCTCAGATTGCTGGGCCTGCTTCGGAGCAGGCAGCTGCTCATCGTCCACAGCAGCTCCCCGCTCAAACACTGCTTCCGCAGCTCCTCTGCCACCGTCGAACTGAGCACTTTCGCCCACGCTCTGGCGCACGAACTCTCTCTGCCGCCACTTGGAGGCCGATTTGCCACTTACGGCAAGTTTCTCTCCCAATTGCGGTTGCAAATTCGGATCCCTTTGCTGGTAGCCGCCGTCTGACTCCAGAAGAGACTCTGACCTACCTTAACACTGTCAACATGCACCAAGACAGAGCAGTGATGGCGCCCACCCGCGAGACTAGCAGAGTTGTTTCTGTCATCGTCCGAACCGTTAATGGCCGGCCGAGTGGTGAAGTCGGTGGAGTTGAGTGGTTTTGTCTGGTCGGACCGACCACTGAGCAACTGCTGCAGCGACGCCTGTCGCCGTCTCTCTGTCTCTTCAAACTTGTGCGTAGTCGAGGCAGACAACCTACTGGTAGCGTTTTGTCTGGCTGCCACTACGATGGGCTCTCCCTTACCTTGTACTCTCCAATCGCTGATTGGTTTTCAATTGCAGCTCTTCTCTGCACTCCTCCTACAAAACGGTTAGTCGATTACCAGAGACAAGAGCAGCCTCTCACCAATTTTAGTGCTGTCGCGGTGGCATTCTGACGCAACGTCAACAGCTGCTGGTTCAACATTCTAAACACAGGCGACCGAGTTAAACAGATCGACGGCCACATAATACTTACTTGAGTTTGTCGTCTTTCTGCAGCGCACTTTCCTCTGTGTCCTTTTCAAATTCTCTCATTCGCTGCTCCAAATGTGATTTTTCCTTTCGCAATGAGTCAACCTTTGAGTTAAGATCGGAAACAAGCGGCAAGTTAAAACTGACAACCAGGGAGGGCAGGCTGATTCCCCGAAAAAAACTCGAAACTTGCTCTAAAATTGCTCAAAAAATCGCCCAATTTTCCGGAGGAGGAAAAAGGGCCTGGGCGGCCGAGGGAAGGTTAATGATCCCAGCCCCTCCCGGCCCATCTCTTAAGCACAGTTAACAAACAACTCGATTAAAAACCAGCCGATCCCAATTTCCAAATCAGTTCTATGTATGAGGCATACAGTGGCGGCCAAAAGTTTGGACGCACCCCCAAAATTTTCAGTTTTCTGTTAATAACACTTGTTCTGTTTGCAGCTTGCGGATGAAGTTGCATGCTAAGTTTGTGCATAGTAGCCCTACATAACCTAAAACCATATGGTGTTCAGTAGCCCTCACGTTGCTGTAGTATGAATCAATTTTCGAAGGACCCCAGAAAAATGGGTGGACAAAAGTTTGGACGCACCTATGATTATCTTGATTTTTTGCTTTCCAAATGTTTTGTAGGGAACCTAGCGGCCGTTAATATGAGTAGCTGCTATTTGGTCTTCTTTTTATTGCAATTTAGCGGCAGTTTGGAGGATGGCTCAGTCCAACCAACTTATTCAATTAAAGAGGGTTCTCGAGCTTGAGCTGAGACAGAGTGGTCTCTCTAATCTCAGATAGCCTGACAAGTCGGGTGTTCTGGAAATATGTGTTCGTTCTGCCTTAGTCCTCCTCTCTGAAACCGGTTCAAACGTCAATCGGAAACGGACCAGTCGACCGAAATCGCATACAACATGGCAGGAATGGGTCCTTGTGACGAGATGTCTAGTTGATTGGCATAAGACTGCTCATAAGGTAACAGAGCAAATCGAGGCTGCGTGTGGTCAAAGCATCTCTGCATGAACCCCGCACCGAATTCTACTGCGAAAACGGTTGAGTTGTTGCATCGCAAGGAAAGAAACACCTATCAACTTTTGCGACCGCAAAAACGGTTCCTGTGGGCAAAGGCCCACTTACATTGAACCATTGTAGATTGGTTCCAAGGTTTTCTGGAGGGACGAAAAGAAGTGGAATCGGTGCGGAAGCGATGGCCAGCTATATGTCAAGCCGTTTGCGGGCAAGGAATTCCAACCAGACTGTGCAGAGCATTGTAAAGTGGGGAGGCGGTAGCATTATGATGTGGACTTCTTTCCCATTGAAAGGCCTAGGGCCCATTTATTGTATCCATAGGATCATGGCTAAAACCGTCTACTGGTGTAGGTACCAACATGTAGGTAGACATCATGCTCTCATATGTAGAACAGAACCTCGGGCTGAATTGGCTGTTTCAACAGGATAATGGCCCCGAACACATGGCGAGGTCAGTCAAACAGTGGTTCGCTAACTACAAAGTCGCAGTTTTGGACCGGCCTGCTCAGTCACCTGACCTGAATCCAATCGAAAATTTGTGGAGATATGTCCAGAGAGACGTTATCAGTAAAGCACCCCTAGATCTGTCCGATCTGGAAACTGCCATCACCGAATTTTGGCTTTGTATTCCCCAGTCTGTGTGCCAGAAACTGGTCAACTCTATGCCCAAGCGCTGTGCAGTTGTGGTCAAGTCTTATGGCTTCCTAACAAAGTGCTAGTCGCCTAAATACATGTTTCATTCTTGCTTGTCCTTTATTGTTGCAGGTTGCTCCGTTTTTTTAAAAAATCAGTTGGTGCGTCCAAACTTTTGTCCACCCATTTTTCTGGGGTCTTTGGAAAATGGACTCATACTACTGCAACGTGTGGGGGACCGAGGACCATATGGTTTCAGATTATGCAGGGCTACAATGCACAAACTTAGCGCACAACTTCATCCGCAAACTGCAAACAGAACAGGTGTTATTAATGGAAAACTGAAAATTTTGGGGGTGCGTCCAAACTTTTGGCCGCCACTGTACATGTATCAGGGGGGTTCACCCGGCCGACTTAAGCCAGACCCCCAGATTGCGACCCACCGACACGATTTTTTCCAGCCCCTATGATTTTCATGGCAAGCAGTTGTTGAGCAATGTTTTGCAACTTCACTTGAATTTTTGACACTAAAATTGCTCAAACTTCCTGTCAAATAACGCTTTTAGCTACATTTGAATTGAATATTAATTAGCGCTCTTTTTACGATTTTTAGTAATTTAGTGCGTTTTATCAGTACATACTACTACTCCCTTACCCCCTCCACGGAACCTCGGAAGCTCCAAGCCCCTTCGGTGGACTAACTGGTACATGCATTGCATGGTGTGAAGCTGTCTTCTTACCTCTATCAGTGATCTCGTAACGTTCTCTATCCTTTAGATTTTTATTCAGTTGCTCATTGAGTCTTTCTTTTTCGGACATAACCTCTAAAACGAGCGTTAGCAACTGAGACACAGAATTACCACTAAAAGAGATCTCACCCGTTTTCTCCTTGAGCAGTTGTTGATGCTTACGAGCGAGCAGGTTGTACTTTTCTCTGAGGTCGTTGCTTTCGTTCGTGCACATGTAAAAATTATAAACAAGTAGCATACAAGCCACCACCAAGCCCACAATCAGAAACATGGGCGCCCGAGAGTGCCCTCCGTTAGGGCGAAGCAGGCCTCGCTTAACGCCTGCTGCGTGCATATTTTCGGGTGCTCCTTCCTTCCACAGCACAGCAAACAATAGCTGCAGCTGATCTAAAATTAAACCGTGCGCTAATCGATTGTATTGTATCTCCAGAAAAACCGTCACTTGTGCACTTCATTACTTTAACTAGTCAAGACAAGTCTATGCAAAAACTTTTGGCGCTGAGTATATTTGTTGGTGGACAGTCTTCAAACGCAGTGGGAACCCCATACATGTATGGGTGCCGCCCAGTTCGGTGTGGCCGTTTGGGTGTGGGCCGTTTGGGTGTGGCCGGTTCGGTGTGGGCCGGTTCGGTGTATGTCCCGTTTCGGTGCAAGGCCGTTTCGGTGTGGGTCGATTCGGTGTGCGCCAGTTCGGTGCAGGTCGGTTTGGTTTGAGCGTTTAGTGTTGGCTTTGTGTTGCTCTACCACCTACCACTAAGACGACCCCTGCTGCATTTGCTTTGTATTTTTTTACTCCAACAAAGCTGTATTCTTTAGATCCTAAAGGCGAGGAGAGAGGAGTTCTCTGTACTGAAAATTTACTCTTCTTACTCAGAACTCAGTATTCAAATACGCACGCTTTTTTATTCCGTTAGAACCACGAATACACTAATTTTAGAATGTTGATCGATGAACTTATAATGATGTGCTACCTAGAGGGTTATGCGTACGGACTTTCCGTTAATTACTGTAGAGGCAGTAGGGGTGACTAGCACCTGCTGCGTCAGTTTTAAAAGTGGGAGGCTTGAAACTGCAGTCGCCATTACCGGCGGCCGTACTAGGCTGGTCAGTGTGATCCGACACAGACGATTGCCCAGATATTGATAGGAATGCTGATCAGTTTCACCGACCGATCAGTTCGTCAACTGGTTGACTCAATAAATGCACGACCAGTTTGTTAGCCATCCTTGATTGCGAGAAAAAAGTCATAGCTTTTCTAAGTCTTATGACCTAAACAATCAGAAAATCTAATGTAACCAGAAAACTTTTCAGCGGTTGAGTGTAGGTTTACATCACTACCTATACTTGCACAAATTTGTATCAAACAGCACTACAAACATATATAGTCTGCTTGCCTGTTGCGTTGCGGCATGTATATGCTAGATTAGCGTCCAGTCTAAAATTCCAAAATTACACCAAAAAGTTTGGTAGGTTCCGTCAACAGGCGTTAAGTACCATACATGTCGCTGGGTTTTTCCGTGGGGGGGGACCTTTTTGAAATCCCAAATAGGGTTTTGGGACCAAGTCCAAAGTGGGTTTTGCGACCTTTTTTTTGGGGTCCAAAAGTGGGTTTTGTCGACCTTTTTTTTGGGGTAAAAAGCGGGTTTTGTCGACCTTTTTTAGGGATTCTGGGGCGAAAAATGGCTTCAAAACCCTATTTGGACCGAAAAAAGCCTTAAAACCCTGTTTTTGCATTAAAAATGCCTTAAAAACCCTGTTCCGGTTGAAAAAAATGCCTTAAAAACCGAATATTGAAGCAACGAATGTAATAAAAAGCTGTTTTGCGCTCAAAATACGTATTGAATATGAGTTTCAGCGATAAAATACAGATTGAAATGCGTTATATTGACTAAAAATAGTTCAGAGAACCCTAATATCGATTCTGAGGCACGCGCAAAACCCTGTTTTGACTTACAAGATTACTAAAAAAAACCCTATTTAGTGATTTGAATGCAGTTCTTAAACCCTGTTTAGGGTTTCTAATCAACCTAAAAACCCTCTCCAGGCTTTCTAGCCACTGCTAAAACCCTGTTTAGAGTTTCAAAGTAACCTAAAAACCCTAATCAGGCTTTGAAAGTAACCTGAAAACCCTAATCAGGCTTTGAAAGCAACCTAAAAACCCTAATCAGGGTTTCAAAGTAGCGTAAAAACCCTGTTTAGGGTTTGAAAGTAGCCTAAAAACCCTAATCAGTGTTTGAAAGTAACCTGAAAACCCTGTTTAGGGTTTCAAAGTAGCCTAAAAACCCTGGTCAGGGTTTCAAAGTAACCTGAAAACCCTGTTTAGGGTTTCAAAGTAGCCTAAAAACCCTAATCAGGGTTTGAAAGTAACCTGAAAACCCTAATCAGGCTTTGAAAGTAACCTGAAAACCCTAATCAGGGTTTGAAAGTAACCTGAAAACCCTAATCAGGCTTTGAAAGTAACCTAAAAACCCTGTTTAGGGTTTCAAAGTAGCCTAAAAACCCTAATCAGGGTTTGAAAGTAACCTAAAAACCCTAATCAGGCTTTGAAAGTAACCTGAAAACCCTAATCAGGCTTTGAAAGTAACCTAAAAACCCTAATCAGGGTTTCAAAGCAGCCTAAAAACCCTAATCAGGGTTTAAAAGTAACCTGAAAACCCTAATCAGGGTTTCAAAGCAGCCTAAAAACCCTAATCAGGGTTTAAAAGTAACCTGAAAACCCTAATCAGGGTTTAAAAGTAACCTAAAAACCCTAATCAGGGTTTCTAAGCAATCTAAAAACCCTATTTAGGATTTCTAAGCCTTACAAAACCCTGTTTTGGGTTGTATGGTAGCCGAAAACCCAATTTTGTGCTGCAGAATGTATTGTCTGGGCTAAAATTTTCTTTACTTTGGAATCCAAAAGTGGGTTTTCAGGTCCCCCCCAAAAATCCGCTGGGGGGGACTTTTGCCGAAAAATCGGGCTTGGGGGGGGCCGGCCCCCCCTTTACCCCCCCAACGACATGTATGTTAAGTACAGCACCTGACTAAATCAATTTGCTTTTCCAAACAAACAATTGCTTAATTGATGCCTTCCGGCATAAGCCATGCTGTCTCAGATCTATTGTGTGAGTGATTGACACCTCTCATTAGCCTCTTAATTGGAACTGAACAGGTCACACACACTCAAAGCACCACAGGGACCGATTCAGGTGCGATAGGCCGACTTAATTGCCCATGGACCGGTGCGAAACGCCGACCAGAGAGGTGCGAAACGCCGACTTGATTGACAGGTGCGATACGACGACTGCAGGTGCGATACGCCGACTGCCAGTACAGTAGGAAGGCGCCAGTTTTGAATGCTTCACTTATGACACAAACACATGTACACATGTATGTAACTTACTGTATCTGGCTCCCGATGTCAAATACCCATACCAAATACTTTGCAGGCTGGGAGCAAAAGTTACTGAATTATAGTTTTTCAAAATTGTTGGTGTATAGTGTGTATCGCACCGGTCGGCGTATCGCACCAACACCCACGGACCTGCTGGAACTATGTCGCACCCAACCGGCCCACACCGAACCGACCCACACAGAACTGGCCCTGCACCGAAACGGGACACGCACCCAACCGGCCCACACCGAACCGGCCGCACCCAAACGGCCCACACCCAAACGGCCACACCGAACTGCACCCTACCCTACATGTATATATGGCTTTCCTTCTTAGTCTGACGCCGTTCTCGACCTTTCTTCGGGATCTTTCTTCTTATGGTGGATAATTGGTGGAAAATAGGCCCACCCTGGCATACCTACAGTTTACCTACCTAAAATCGTACAGTGACCAAGCACCGTAACCTTGGTCTGGAAACTTTTCCTGACCATCAATCGACTGGAAAAACAGTAAATATAGGAGGTTACTGCAACTACCGTATCGCCCATTATACACTATTTTTAAACGTGACTTAACTGACCTTTAGGGGTCCCTAATGAGCGCGTATATCTCAGGATCTAAGCAGAGCACATTAATGAAAATTTCAGCAATCTTTTAAGAATTTTATGATCTTTCATTTAAGATTCATTCAAATCCGTTGAGATTTGCCTTAACTGACTTTTAGGGGTCCCTCTCTCTATTATACCTGTATTAATTAATCACTTTCTTGCTTAGGCTTAGGCTGAGGCTTTAGGCTCAGGCTCAGGCTTAGGAGTCAACTGAATACCGTAGATAAAATTGAAATTTTTGTTAGGGACCCCTGAAAGTCAGTTTTGCCACAGCTGTAGCAACTGCAAATCTCAACGGATTTGAGTGAATCCTTTTTTAAATGAAAGATCAATAAATTCTTAAAAGATTGCTGAAATTTTCATTACTGTGCTCTGCTTAGATCCTGAGATATACGCCCTCATTAGGTTTTGCCAGCCAAAGCCTGAACCTAAGCCTGAGCCTGAACTTAAGCCTAAGCCTAAGCCTGAGCCTGAAGCTAAGTAAGAAATGAGCGAAATAGTAGGGTTGGTTTCAAAAATACCGTCACTCGGGGTACCGTAGATACATGAACCTTTATTTACCGTTTTTATAGTCCATTCATGCTCAGGAAACGTTTCCACGCTAAGGATATGGTGCTTTGTCGCTGCACGATTTTTTAGGTAGGTAAACTGCAGGAACGTTTGCCCCTACCATATATAATATAGCAACGCGCAAATCCAACCGACTATATCATCAGCTGACAAACTGCAAAATGAAATAAAAACTAAAACTTTTTCACTACTAACTACGAAAAGCTTCTTCATTATTAATTGAAAACACCAGCAAAAAACGGTGTTAAAAACACAATTCTTTCATCCAATTCATTCAGTCGTTATTTTCGGTGCGGGCCGGTGATCTCCGGATCAATATTTAGCGCTATTTAGCAGGTGGTAGATTTATTTAGCAAATCGAACAAAATTTAGCTGGCCCGTTAGATATATTTTGCGATCGCTTCTACAGTCTGTCAACGCGTGAAACCGTCTAAACAACAAAAATTCCATTTATTTTTGGAAATCCTGACTGATTCTTCCGGTGTGCTGGTGCAGGCAGACGTGTTTTTCAGACTTTTTGTAGTGGGAAGATTTGTAAGTAGTTCCAGTTTATTTAGCTGATCGTCTAAAATGCAACGTCGTGGCTGTGGTCGTCCAAAGACGGGATTCGGCGTTCCTTGGGAACAAAAAGAAATAACACAGCTAATCTATCAACACGAAGCAGAGGTCATAATGGCAAAGCTGCTGTAAGTGGATTGCGTAGTTATAATCCTGTTAATTATCTCCTTTTTCGTTTCTTCAGGGCATGTGTCAAGGTGGCCCACAGAAACGGTGCCACCGGTGCACCTGACGAGAATTGGCACACCGAGATAGCAGTGGTACCGAAAAACAGATTGATTAATACGTTGTTTGCTTTAGGACTGTCCTAAGCAAAACAACGGCTATGACTGCGGCGTTTTCGTATTAGCCTTTGCGGCTGTGCTTGCTTCATCCAAGAATGTAGCTGTTGTTTCCCAAGTAAGAAAATTTACAGGCTCGATATATGTTGTACTTATCAACGTTTTAGAACGACATGCCGCTTTGGCGTCAATTTACGGCATTCTGCTGCTACTGTGGTAAAAATAAGCTTTATCTGCTTGATTTTTTTGTTGTAGGATTGCTGGTCTGATTAGTTCGCTCTTTCTTCTTCTGTAGTACATGTGTCACCTCATTCTATATATTCTATGCTTTACGCTGAATTCTTGAAGCGTTCCTGTAGTAAAAATGCATCTAGTTAGCTTCTAGTTTTCGTGCCAGTTACAAGTTGAGAGTTGTTATGTTGTTCTGTGATTTGCCTAATCTGTGATCTGTGACCTTAGTAAATAAAGAATACAATAACGCCTAGACGATCTTTCTTAGTAATGCATAGAATGTTTTTGAATAATATGCGGTTTCGCACTAATTTCGACCCTAAGTAGAGATATGGCACGGTTTCGAACGCCTTTCAGTTGAGGAGAGGCTTGGTTGGAACTGAATTGGTCACGGGTAGATTAAACAGTGCTAAGCGGTCTTTGCTTAGCGAAACCTTTTTCCCCATAGAATTTACTTGTGGCCCGGCGGACAGAGACGGCAGTAAGCAGCAAGAGTTACCGTTGTGAAATTAACAAAGAACGCGTTTGTACATTAAAAGTGGTTGTGCTCTAGTAGGTTAATCCGAATCTTCGGTTTTCTACATCAGGTCAGGTGTATGTGCTTCAAGAACACTCTGTTTCACTTCACAGCATTGCAGAAGCCGAAACAATATGAAATTGCATTTGGACCACTTTGGTACAGACCGCCTAAACAATGGGCCACTTTGATCGGGAGATACCAACGACGCACCGTTATTTTCTTTTTATTCAATTCGGTAATATCAAATCGGCGCGGTGTGGCCTGTGTATCTCCGGATCAATATTTACCCGGACAAATTAATTTACCAGAAATCGAACAATATTTACCCGGCCCGTTTGATTTATTTACCAGAGGTCTTAGCAAACACTAAAAATCGTCGGAACAGCAAAAATTCCCGTTATTTCTAAAAATTGTGACCAAATCGTTAGATGTACTGTACTGGCAGTAAACGTGTTGTTCAGTGTTTGTTGTTCTATAGTTTGCTATAGACGCCATCAGATGCTAACTGCGCTCAAATCCAAACAGAATCCGCCTTCCACCAGTAGCATCACGCTTTCCAACTGATCCGGGAATGCACTCTAAAAATGCATCTAGTCAGCTTCTAGTTTTCGTGTCCGTTACAAGTTGAGAGCTGTTACGCTGTTCTGTGATTTGATACCTGTTCTTCTTTACTGAAATTTGCTCTTGGTGAAATGGTAAATAGAGAGTACAATAACGCCTAGACGGTCTTTCTTGGCAATGCATAGTATGTTCTTGAATAAAATCCGGTTTCGCACTAATTTAGACCCTAAATAGAGATAATGCACACGGTTTTGAAAGCGTTTGAGTTTGAGTAGAGGCTTGGTTGGAACCGCCTTTGTCACAGGTAGATCAAACAGTCTTAACTGACCTCCAGCCTTGTGGGTCTTGCTTAGTAATAAAGACTTTTTGAGGATAGAGTTGTTTACGACTCGTGGCCTGTCCCCGATGGATACAAGCAAGCAGCAAGAATTACCGTTGTGAAACCAACATGCGTTGCACAAAACTGGTTCTGCTCTCTATCTTATTCTTCAGTTTTTTGACGTCAGCTCATGTGTATGTATGTGCATACAAAAGACTCTGTTTCACTTCATAGTATTGAAGAAGTTGAAACGATCTAAAATTGCACTTGGACCACTTTGGTACAGACCGCGTAAACAATGGGCGACTTTGAGCGGGAGATAGCAACGACGCACCAATCGGCGCTGGGATCGGCAGTTAGTAGTTTACGCACCGTACGCACCGTTACGCACCGTACGCACCGTTACGCACCGTTCGCATCAGCAGCGACCCCCATTGGGCGCCGATCTTTCGGAGTTGCGAATTTGCTTAGATCGATCAGAGAACTGTTCTATTTCAGCTTGCATTAACAAATTACGCCTTTTTGGTGGAAAAGTAGCAGGGTGCATTGAATCTTTTAACGAAAAAGCATCAGTAAAAAAACAGAATGTTGCAGAACAGAAACGGAAATTGTCACCATCATCACCAGGGAGCAGCACCATACAGAGGGGAAAGAGCCGAGTCAATGAAACCATAGTGTTTTCTCATGGATTTTAGTGCTGCTGCCATATCACTTAACTGATAATCGGTAGTTATAAACCAGAGTTCGTGCGGGACCTGAAAAGTCAGAGAGTCATCGAAAAGTCACATAATTTAAAAAAAATTAGGGAATCAGGGAAAATTCAGGGAATTTCGTGTCCGGTCAGGGAAAAATTTGATAGCAGTAGAATCATCTCTCGCCCAAAGGGCCCTGTCAGTGCTTTACACACCACCCTTTTGAAAATGGGACTTTTGACTTTCCACACACAACTACTACAACTTAAATTGAAATTGAGATATTGTACGCCCAATGGCTTCAAATCGAAACTACATGTACATGTACTGTACGTTAAAACAATTAAAATTATGGCCACTTCAGTGATTTCTGCAATTTGAAAAAATTGCGTAATTAAGTCGCCAACCCCCTCCCCCACCGTAATGATTAGTAGTCATTTGGCGAACCTCCCGCCCCCATGCCATTACGTAATTTTAATACACGCCCCCAAAGATTTGGTGTTAGTTAGAGCAGCTTTCTGGTCATTAGTGCAGTTGCTTTTTCTGTGATGCTTGCATGGTATTAGCTTCTTGCTGTTAGCTGTGGTGCATCTCCGCACAGTTGCTGTAGTGCAGTGCTTTTGTTGCTTAGTTTTCTTCTGATTCTCTTCCCGAGAATCTAGAGTACATATAAAAATGATTTCAAAGCTGCTGTTATTTAAAGCATTGGAAAAGCGAATTTACCATATTATGGACCATGTATGTACAGCTGTATAGAATCGGCTCTGGGAAAGGAAAGGTGTTTGGTTTTTTCAAAAATCGGGGTTCAATAACAAAAATCACCGAAACTTTACACCCATTGCTAAACGTCTCAATTTCGTCAGGCAAAAACGTCTCATCTCGGCACCTTTTCTGATTGACATAGTACCAAAAAGGGAAATGATTGGCTGAAAAATTGGACCTGATGGGTTTCGCTGATTGGGCAACCATTAAACTAACGATCGAAATGTTTTTACTTCACGACTGAGACCAAAGACAAACTCGATATTGGTGATGCTGTCAGTGGTTCTGCTGCATTGTATGTCCTGTCGAATTGTTATTTTGTTGTTGTAACTTTTTGTCCTTTCGGACTAGGAGTAGCCAACTGCTATAGAGCAGGAAGAGACAGAAGGTGTGGCATTCTCCTTAATTGTCATTGCCAACCGAGATCGGGCAGACATGTTAAGAGTGGGTCCACGAAAAAATCAAACATTGGTCTGTACAGCTGATTTTTCCAAATCACCGCACAGATGTGAAACTTTCAGCGATTGAAGACCATGAAAAGAAATGAAAAAGTTTGCCATCCGATTTTCTCTAGCTGCATTTGAACCCAAGCTATGGACCCTCGAAAATCGGGATTTTGGCACTCTCCAGTGGCACCACCCTAACTTTAAACGGCTGCGGTTCACTAGTCTATGGACGAAATGTTATCAGTTATAGCTCGTTAGAAAGACCATTTCAAGTAGTTTCAAGCGGTTCTGTCAGATTTTCAAAAAGTTGGTCTGATCTTGTGCAATTCGCCATGAATTTTAACAGGCCATATCTTAAAATTGAACATGGTATCTCAAAAAGTGACTATCATATTTAGTTTACAAACTAAACCCATCTCAGGAAAACCGCCAAAACTGGTTAACAGCATACTATGATGCAAGACGATCCAAACGTTATGATTTGTATCGAGCTGAACAATCTGTACTTAACCAAGGATCTCAGTCTGATTTCTGGAGATTTGTTAGGAGTAAATTCAAAAACAAATCTCATATCCCTAACCTAGTCGCTGATGATGGATCAATCATTACTGACCCATCTGAAAAGGCATCTGCTTTTAATGCCTTTTTTGCCTCTGTCTTTATAACGGATGATGGGTCACCCTTGCAGGAGTTTGCTGTTGAAAATGCGACATTTCTGCGGGACATACGTATGACTGATGATATAGTGTTTAAACACTTATTAAAAATTATTCCAAAGATGTCTAGGGGTCCTGATTATATCCCACAATTTGTTCTCAAAAAATTTGCTGCTCTTCTTGTTTCTCCTCTAAAGAAAATATTTTCTGTATCTTTTGAAACTGCCACTCTTCCAGATATCTGGAAAGTGGCTCGTATTACTCCAATCTTCAAAAAGGGTGCAAGTACCTCTGTCAAAAATTACCGGCCTATAAGTTCACTTGTTAAAAGTGAGTTAATTATGGAATCCATCATTTTTGATGAAATGATGGAATACCTTCTTGCTACCAATAAGATATCCCCTAAGCAGTTCGGTTTTATGAAAAACCGTTCTACTGTAGCCCAACTACTGTATTGTCTAAATGAATGGACCCAAAATTTAGATAATTTTTTAACAATCGACGTTATTTATCTCGATATTGCTAAAGCATTTGACACAGTCTCTCATCCAAAACTTATGTCTAAACTGTACAATATTGGTATCAGAGGAAAATTACTGAAGTGGATCGAGGCTTACTTGTCAAATCGCTTACAGTATGTATCGGTAGATAACGCAGTTTCTTCCTCAATTCCTGTAACCTCTGGTGTTCCTCAAGGTAGCAAATTAGGCCCCCTGTTGTTCCTTATTTACATAAATGACCTCAGTTCGGTGCTTACAGAGTCAAAATTTGTTCTTTACGCTGATGACACTAAACTCTACTTTGCTCTTCGTCGAAACGCAGTAAATGTTGTGTTACAGCGAGATCTTGAGAGGGTGATGCATTGGGCAGAGAGAATACAGCTATCTGTCGCAATACATAAATGCGCTGTCCTGCATCTTGGTTACGGTAATGCTCATACAAATTTCATATGTCTTGGTCGTCAGCTTCAATCAGTTGATACAATAACTGATCTTGGTGTGCTAATCTCTAATGATCTTAAATTTTCGCGCCATTGTAATCAACTTGCAGCAAACGGGTTTAGGTTGGTTAACCTGATCTTTAAATGTTTTGAAACTAAGACCAAGGATTTCCTTATCAAACTGTACAAAACTTTTGTTCGTCCTAAGCTAGAATATGCCTCTGAGGTGTGGAATCCATATTTACTTAAGGATATTGATCTGATTGAAAGAGTACAGAGATTATTTACTCGTCGAATTCCAGGTCTTGTGAATTTTGAATATTCCGAAAGGCTAAGTTTGCTAAATTTGGAGTCTTTAGAAAAAAGAAGAATTGTTGCTGACCTTGTGATGGTGTACAAATTAATTCACAGACAAATTGACCTCCCTGTTGATTTGTTTTTCAAATTTAATAATCTCAACACACGTGGCCACCAGTATAAATTGTGTTTACCGAAGTCTAGGCTTGATATAAGAAAATATTCCTTTGCCATTCGAGTAATAAATATTTGGAACTCCTTACCAAATGAAACAGTTAATTTGCGCTCCGCACGCGCCTTCCGCAACGCTCTCTGTAATACCGATCTTAGTAGATTTTATCGGGGTAGGGTGTTAGTGGCCGTTTAGCGGCCCATCCCCAACCCTATCTGTTTGGTCTCAGTCTTGGGCATTTCTGTTCTGTTTATTTTTGAATAAAAATTACTTACTTACTTAAAATATTTGGAATCTCCGTTCTTTTGTGCGTCTAACGGTACTAACCATATTTATATGGAGTTGCAATCTGACAGTCAAACGATCAGTTGAAAATAGGGTTGTCGGACACTCAAAAATCCGGTTTTTTTGCGCTTTTCGGTCACCCACCAAACTTTGAACGGCTGCCGTTCATTAGTCTCTTGACCAAATGTTATCAGTTATGGCTTGTTAGAAAGGCCATTTCAAGTAGTTTCTAGGAATTCTATCTGATTTTCAAAAGATTGGATTGATCTGGTACAATCGGCCCTAAACTTTAACAGGCCATATCTCAAACTTGAACATAGTATCTGAAATATTGACTATCATAGTCGGAATCTCCGTTCGTTTGTGCGTCTAACGGTACCAACCATATTTATATGGAGTTGCAATCTGGCAGTCAAACGATCAGTTGAAGGTAAGGTGGTCGGACACTTTCAAAAATCGAGTTTTTTGCGCTTTTCGGTCACCCACCAAACTTTGTCTACCTGTCATTCACTATTCTGTTGGCCAATTATTACCAGTTATGGCTCATTTGAAAACTAATGTGACGTATTCCATGACGGTCTTGTCCCTGGTCAAAAATTTTTGAGGCATTATGTGCAATTTGTCCTGGACTTTGGTGAGTCGTATCTCAAAAGCGAAATATTTGCTAAAGCAGCTGGAAGCAGATTCGGAGTCTCCATTCGTTTCTGCGTCTAACGGTCACATTCGTCAAAAATATTTCCGATGGAATGGCGAATGACAGCTAGACAAACTTTGGGGGCTGACCGAAAAGCTACAAAAACCTGGTTTTTGAAAGTGTTTGACCACCCTACATTCAACTGATCTTTTGACTATCGAAGTGCAAGTCCATATAAATGTGGTTGACAGGGTTAGACGCAGAAACGAACGGAGACTTCGAATCTGCTTTCAGCTGCTTTAGCAAATAATTCGCTCTTGAGATATGACTCGCCAAAGTCCAGGACAAATTGCACATAATGCCTCAAAAAATTTTGACCAGTAACAAAACCGTCATGGAATACGTCACATTAGTTTTCGAATTAGCCATAACTGGTAATAATTGGCCGACAGAATAGTGAATGACAGGTAGACAAAGTTTGGTGGGTGACCAAAAAGCGCAAAAAACTTGATTTTTGAAAGTGTCCGACCACCCTACCTTTAACTGATCGTTTTGACTGTCAGATTGCAACTCCATATAAATATGGTTGGTACCGTTAGACGCACAAACGAACGGAGATTCCGAATATGATAGTCAATATTTCAGATACTATGTTCAAGTTTGAGATATGGCCTGTTAAAGTTTAGGGCCGATTGTACCAGATCAATCCAATCTTTTGAAAATCAGATAGAATTCCTAGAAACTACTTGAAATGGCCTTTCTAACAAGCCATAACTGATAACATTTGGTCAAGAGACTAATGAACGGCAGCCGTTCAAAGTTTGGTGGGTGACCGAAAACGCAAAAAAACCGGATTTTTGAAAGTGTCCGACCACCCTACCTTCAACTGATCGTTTGACTGTCAGATTGCAACTCCATATAGATATGGTTGGTACCGTTAGACGCACAAAAGAACGGAGATTCCGAATATGATAGGCACTTTTTGAGATACAATGTTCAAGTTTGAGATATGGCCTGTTAAAGTTTAGGGCCGATTGCACCAGATCAATCCAATCTTTTTGAAAAAGTCGCAGGATCCCTAGAAACTACTTGAAATGGCCTTTCTAACGAACCATAACTGATAACATTTCGTCAAGAGACTAGTGAACGGCAGCCGTTCAAAGTTTGGTGGGTGACCGAAAAGCGCAAAAAAACCGGATTTTTGAGTGTCCGACCACCCTACCTTCAACTGTTCGTTTGACTGTCAGATTGCAACTCCATATAAATATGGTTGGTACCGTTAGACGCACAAAAGAACGGAAATTCCGAATATGATAGTCACTTTTTGAGATACTG
>JASANB010004447.1:0-49733 GCA_030248155.1 Sabatieria punctata | reverse complement strand
GAGAGTACTATACGTGGTGTACGTAGGGTAGTGGGTGGGGGAAAGGTTTTGTAACTATGTATTTAGTACGTACTTCTATTGTCGGGTTGGTCAGTGGGAGGTTTCTCTAACTGTCTCGCAATAGGGGTCAGTGGCCATAAATGTAACACGTCATCCGCGCCGAGGGGGGCGTTGAGGGGCGAACGGGGAGGGCTGGGGGCCTGGGACCGGCCGGGGGATCTGAACCCAAATTTTGGGAGTGGGTTGGGCACTAAAAAACGCTCAAAATCGAAAAAGTGCAATCTTTCGGCTAAAAATGGTCAAAAATCGCTATTTTGGGCGGAAATACAGCTAAAGTGCTGTTTTACACGCGATTTTGGCAATTTTTGTGTCTAAAATTGCAAATATCGCAAAAATTTGCTTAAAATATTACTTGCGCCAAAAATCGGAGGGGAGTCGGAAAAATCTTCTCGGGGGAGTGGGGTGGTCCCATCCTGGCCTACGTCTTGTGGGGGCAGACCCCCAGACCCCCTGTTACATGTATGTCAGGGGCTGCTAATACGCACATCGGGATAGAGAAAGGACGCGGTAGAAAGTTTGTCCGCCTATGTTTTTTGCGACAAGCTCTTATTCTGAAGTTGCGGAATTTCTCTCAAAATATTCTTGTTTGGGACCGTCCATAAACTACGACGTTCAAAAATTCAAAATTTTGAACCCCGTACAGTGTCCGACACTAGAAAATCTTCAATAGAATCGACATGACACAGCAGAAGCTGTGAAAAAGAAACTTTTTGACGGTGAACTGCCATTTTAGCGGTTGGAAGCATGAACTTGGTTGAGTTTTCCTTGTAATATAGTTGCGGACAGAAGCTTCCTGGCACCTAAAAACGTCGACGTTATCGACACCAACCCCCACGCCCCCCTGCGACGCTTTCCGACGTTCAACCAACCACCCCAACCCCCCTCTCTGAACGTCGTAGTTTATGGACGGCCCCCTTTCCAGGTATAAAAATGGCCAGAATGACTGAGTGCCTACACTGTCGGCGATGGTCTGTCTAGTATTGCTAGCAACGAAAAAGCAGGGAGTACGTACTTCATTTGCTTGAGAATTGTTGACTTTCCACACTCCCCGGAACCTGGAAAATAGACACAGTTACGTACAGGTATTTTCAACCTAAATTATGGACGTCCAAGAGGTCTGCGGGTCTGCTTCGCGTCCTTTACATTGTTCACACGTTTACATGTTCTACCTTAGCCTATGTGTAAATAATACCAGATAACGTAAAGTACGTACGTACAGTAGTTGTGAGAAAAGATTTTTTGTCCCATCCACGGTTTAAGGCTTTTTAATGGCATTTTTGCAGTTCAACATGATTTGTATCCTCTTATTGTCCTCAGAACTTTGTTTTCAGCCCAAAAGGCCGCTGAACCCCTATTTCTGACCAGGATTCCTCTCAAGCCGGAAACTCAACTACCAGGGTATATTGTATGCCAGCAAAACTGGATAGAAGACAATTAGACGTACCGAGAAGCAAAATTTTGACGCGCGTAGCTTCAACTTGCTTAGCATTTTCCAGTTCCTTATCAATCTGTAAACTGCGACTTCGCTGTCTCTTCTCCCAATCAGTACAGGAGGTCTCTCTGGGCACACACGGCGTCCAACTCATTTCTCCCTTCCGATGCTTTATTTTGGATTCTGCGCTGCACAAGCTACTGCACCTACAGCCACGTCTTTCAGCTTTGTTTACGGCTAAGCGAACTAGGAACGAGAAGGAGCTTTTTGCCCGAAGGCACCGAAATTTAATAGTTTATTATAAATAGTCTGGTGGACAGCTGATGTGCTGCGTGCGTCTGTCCCTGTCCAACTACTGTCTTCTTTATATTCGCTCAAAAATTGCTAAAAACTTTGGCCTCACTCAAGCAACCGCTGTTCTAAATTGGAAAATGTTGCAAAAATTACTCAAAAATACATTACTTGCCACAAATTTCGTACAGTGTAAACAATCGTTTCGGCAGAGGTTTCTCGATCTGGGGGTCTGGCTGCAAGTCAGTGGGAGGTTAGATTCCCAGATCACCCTGTTACACGTCTGGATCGGATCGGAAGGCATCATTTGCATCTGTAGCTGTAGTTGAAAGTTTGCAAACTAAATGCTCAAATTCTATTCGGCTGTATTTATATTTAAAATAAGCGATATTTCTGCAAAACACAGTATAAGTGCTGTTTTGCACATGAACAAATGCTTCTTTCGATCGTACTAGCAGTTTATAGACCTACATTCTCATGACAATTCGTCTCCACATATAGCTGTTAAGCTGTTGTACGAGGTATGGCCGGTCTGCAGCTAACATTCTTACTAGCACTGGTACCTTCCTGCGTCTGCGGACGTAAGGTAGACACCAGCGAATTAGCAGAGATACGAGAAAAGTGTGGCGTAGGAAGACCCTATCGATCATTTAGTACGTACGTACGTAATTCCAGGTGGGCCTTTTATCTATCACCGGTATAGTCTTTCTGTAGTTTTATTTTGGTCAATCAATTTCGCTGACAACACAACAAGCACAAATGCTCAGAGAATTTTTACTCTGAAAAACATTGCCAAGTCTATCACTTCAACCACTAGATATGCACTTGCATGTATCCGCCGTCAAGGTGATGTGCAAGTGCATAACTAGTGGCTTCAGTGACGGTGTTGGTGCGATACGCCGGCCGGTGCGGTAAGGCGACCGGTGCGATACGCCGACCGGTGCGGTACGGCGACTGATCAGAAAGGTGCGATACGCCGACTAAGAGGTGCGAAACGCCGACTCAATAAACTCCGCTCACCCTTTATGCAATTTAGCTTAGCACCCTTAGCTAAGGCGCACGTTAAAAAATCGAACGGTAACTGTCGCTTTCTGGCTGGTCAGATCGAGTATGACTATTGAGACCTTAAATTGAAAGTTAGGCACAGCCGCTGTAGCTTGGTGTAGTAATACATATTAATGTTGCCTTAAGCTGAGAGACTGTTTTGGGGTTATTCCGTTTGGCTTTTGCACCGCTACACCCAATAATCACTATACACCAACAATTTTGAAAAAACTATAATTCAGTAATTTTTGGTCATAGTCTGACAAATATTTGGTATGGGTATTTGAAATCGGGATCTTCAATATTGGTATTCGGTTTTCCGATATTGTTTCATCTTTAATCTGTTGTTTTAGCCAGATACAGTAAGTTACGTACAGTGTGCCATAACTGAAGCATTCAACACTGGCGCCTTCCTACTGTACTGGCCGTCGGCGTATCGCACCTGTCAATCAAGTCGGCGATTCGCACCGGTCGGCGTATCGCACCTCTCGATGGGCAATTAAGTCGGCGTATCGCAGCTGAATCTCAGAGACAGACTTGGTAAAACGTTAAGAGTAAAAATTCTGAGGCTGTATGCATTTTGAGTTAAAATTTCAGCGAAATTGATTGAGGAACACAAAAGTTACAGACCAAACCGGCGGTAGATGAATGGTCCATCCTGTCCTGTACCTGTGTACATTTTCCGAAACGACTAATCACGTGCAGAGTAGTTTCCTTCCTACGGTCTCATACCTAGACAGATCTAGCTCATTAGCCTCTTTCAAAGTTTGACAAAAACAGTATAAAGGTACAACAAAGCGTCTCATCTTTTGCAACCCTAGCTAGCAATCTGGCGGAAATGCCATAGATGTCCAAATACGCATAAGTAATACCGTATACGCTACGCTCCTACGGTAATATGATGTTTGCGCTAGCAGCACACATAAGCTGTAGTTGGGTTGTCACTGTTTATTTGCCTGAATGCGCTTTTCATACGCCAAGTAAAAGGAACGGATAGGGCACACTGCAACATACTGTACACACATTGTCAGTCACCGTTTTGATAACTACAGACAGACAAACGTCCAAGACAACTAACATGGCCGTACGGGCCCTATAAAGAAGGTTACTAGTCACAAGTAAAGCATACAGTATACTGATAAATAGTAGTTACACACAACACGCACCATACGCATGAGTTAGCACCCTACCCGCGGATCTCTCCGCATTCGAATCGCGCTCGCCCGACCCCATCTTGGGAAAACTGGCCGTCAGTGGGACGATGACTTAGGCATCTGCAGATAATGTGCGGCTATAACTATATAGGTGTATTGGTTAACACAACAGCATGCAATGGCTAATTAGAGAGGGTAAAAGAAACACTACCTTTGTAGACAAACTTGCCTGTGCATGCATAGGAATCTTTTAGGTGAGATCTTGGATGAACCACCGTGGTCGCCTTTTACTGCGCTGGCTTTCCCGTTTCTTCTCTGGTGGCCACGTGCTCGGGCCCGAGTTGCCTGAGATGGGAGTGGGTTCCTAGGCTTGTCCATTGTTGATCGGCGCCGACTCCTCTCCCCGACCCTGTCGGTACTCGCGCCCGATCATCTCAGAGGTTTGTGGCTGCAGTATCGGGGGACCGTCGACAGGGCCGGGTGGCTGCACAACGACTGGGGGTCCGGCGACGGACCTGCTTCCGTTGTTGGTGTCGAGCGGCGCTGAACTATCTAAACGTAGAAACATAGATAATAATGTTATCAAACTTAGCTACCGTTATCAAAGACCCAAGGCTTTAGCAATTGCGCTTTTGTGTCCGGGCGTTGTCCTGACATAGCGATCAAACGACGAGTTAGTCTTCCACCGACCCAGTTGGCGGATATCTAACGAGTCGATGTTTTTCTGCGCGAGCGTGGTGGCACACCCAATTCTGAATGAGTGCAGAGTCATGCGCTGGGCATTAGGGTCACCCTGTTGCTGTAGCATGTAGCGCAGAATTTTAATGCAATTGCTCTTTGACACCGGTGTCCCATTATTGAAATTGGCAAACACCAAACTGGTGGGGTCTGTCTTTTCCGGTTTCAACAAAGCTGTATATTGCATAAAGGCTCCCCTGGGGCAGGTGGGCGAGTACGTCGCTCGCAATTCTACTTCGTGTCCACGTTTGTGTTGGTCCGTCTTGCTCTGCTCCAGCCACACAGTTACTGCCTCATCCAACACCGAGACGTGTTCAAAACGCAGTGCTCTAGTTTCTGCAAAACGTAACGCTCCCGCAAAACTGAACAGCGCCATTACGAACGTTCGTCTTTCAACCAGTCGCATGGAAGTGTTGGCTTGTCTGGCCAACCGTGTAACCGTTTCAGCTGAGGCTGGTATAGCTCGGCACGCAGTGGGCTGCCCCGTTCTTTTTGTGCCCTCAATGTACGCGCGACAGAGGAAATCATCTCCTGGAGACTGAAAACCTTGCAACCTGTCGTGCCACGCTATGGCTTGCAGTGCGGTTGCGACCGTTCCGGGCGCCCGGCCCTTCTGCCTTAGTGACTCTAAGTAACACATTACAACAGCTGGACAAGCTGGCACTGCCGGAAGTCCCCACTGTTCCATAAACGCCGTGAATGCTTGAAATGCATATTGGTATGTAGACGCGGTTGAAGGAGCTTTACTGGCTTGAATCATGTCTTGTACCCCAGAGGAATAATGCGCTAGAGCTGCCGGAACGGAGAATTTTGGTGTCCCAAACCCTACAAAAACAAAAACTTTAGGGACAAAGCGGCTACACCCTACAATCGACCGATAATGATGGGATGGGCGGGTGGGTTCTATATGGCCGGCACGTAAAACTACACACAGCGTGGAAGGCGAGTAGCGCACGCCAAGGCAAAATTAGTGAGTGAAGGGTCAGCCGCACAGCGAGCTGACCTGGCCGGCCAGGCGGGCGAAGCACCGCCCCTGCCTACACTTATTGGCTGCGCTACAACACATCAATTCTAGTATAGTACAATTGTAGTTAATGGGCCCATTTAACAGTCAGGCACTTAACGCCGTTTAAGGTACTTGACAGCTTATACAGTACCCCTACCCTGGCATTAGTACCTGTACCGGTACCATATATGGTACCACTCGGTTCAGAGTTGTACCATATATGGTACCGTCACCTTATATTCAGGGCCCGTAAAAACAAACCGGCAGATTTTTCGCTGTGGCAACCGCAAATCTCAACCGACTTGAATGAGTCCAGCTTGGGGTGCTTTTAGATACCATGCCCATGGTAGGCGGACGCGCTGCGGCGCCTGAGCAGTTTCCGTGGGTGGTCTCCATTCTCACTTCCGACTCGGACTCGATCTGCACGGGAGCGCTGATTTCCTCTCGATACGTTCTCACGGCCGGGCACTGTTTTCCGCAGTTCAACACCACCGACTTGTAAGTGAGGTTTTTGAAATAATAACAATATATTGATTGACATCACACGATAAGGGAGAAGTACGAATTGCGGGTCGGTATGGTGGAGTCCGGGAAGGGAAAAGCCATAAAACCTAAGCGAATAATCTTTCATCCCCAATACAACCGGTTTGGATTCGAGAACAGAAACCCGATAAACGACATCGCTCTGGTGGAATTGAGCGAAAAGAGCTCAAAAAATATGTTGTGTCTTTGTTCAAACGACACACAGATCTTCAAGCAATTAACAGTGGCTGGTTGGGACTACAAAGCGCGTGCGTTTCCACGTTTACTTATTCAGTTTATAACCACCAAGTTATAAATACATATTTCAGTTAGACGGCGCAAGTACCGAGAAGCAAAAATGCAGTGGATCAATGAGCAGCTGGCGTCGAATGAAAATTGCGCTAATAAAGTGCCAAACACGCTCTGCACTTTTCACAAAGACAGCACTATCTGCCAGGTCTTAGTACTAGACGTACCGGTTTTTTTATTATTTTACTCAACTTCAAGGGAGATAGCGGGGCGGCGCTGATGCAGGCATACAGTTTTAACCGAATGGAGGCTGTTGGTGTGGTGTCAATGGCGTTCGAGTCCTACTGTAGCAAGTACCATAAAGAAAGAGGAAACCAGTCCACTTTCACTGATCTGCGCTTCTTCTTGAAATGGATTTGTGATACGATCGGACTGGGTTGTGAGGAAAAGTCGGCGCAATAATCTAAGCAGTGAAACGCAACTGCAACGGGTTCTCGATTTTTGTAGGGTGATGGCCAGATAAAGGTCAAAGCGAAACATTTCTCTCTTCCATACTCTCTTTCTTTCTGTCCATCCTAATACGAATGGCTGTTTTGCGTTGAGGAATCAAGGTGCTTCTGCTGACTCGACTGAATTGACTGTCGCACGATTTGACACTGCTCCTTCCTTTCCTGACCACGGGGTCAAAGGTCAGATGAATCACCGGTCTGGTGGCACTCGAACACATGAACAAGAAATTTACAGCCTCTACAACCACTAGATAGAGATCGGACCTAAAACAGAACTTGTACTAAAACAGAGTTCATAGGCGTTTAGAAAAACACTGGTGCTCGGGATGACAGGTAAAGTGCTTACCATCCATCTTGCGTGTAGACAGCGGACACTGCCCAATTCTCCATAAAAATCAGCAGTGCATGCAAAGCATTGCAAGCCAGGTAAACGGCAGCTGAGACACACAAACTCAGAACGGCCCTTTGTTCATGGGCCGCCAGTCGTCTGTGCGCTCTGTCAATGCGCTCGCGCGTTCTGCGCGCAATCCCGGCCAGCGCATGGCATCTGTCCTGTGTGCAGCGTAGTTCCGTTGGGCAACAAAAATCGGGATACATACCTCAGTCTGAGAGAAGGATGCAGTGAGATCATCGAGAATGTTCTGAGTTCGCTGTCTGGATGTCCGCAGATTGCGCACTATTGCGACGTTGAGCAGTAGGAGGATACAGAAAAAGCCGAACACTTGAACACAGGTGACAGTCAAATAGTACGTTCGAAATGTAGGGGTGTCTTGTAAAGAAGTTGGACGGATGCCTTGGCGTAAAAAATAGTTCTTGCACAGCGGAAAGTATACACGTTCGTAGGCCCAGAAACCAGGTACTTGACACAGTGTGACAATAACAATCAAGCTAAGTGCAAGCCCAGCTTGAGCAGAGGTCTGATTGAGGAACCTGAAAGGGAGAGATGAGGGTCAGGGTCGATCGGTCAACTTACTTCCAGAAAAACCGTTTAGTCAAAGAAGTCCATTTTTGAAACGAAGAACCAATCAACATCAGCGGAATGCACATCTGCACCACCTTGGATGCCATGAAAGCTGGCAGTGAGTAGAAAGCGTACGCGTTGTATGCAAATTTATTGCAAAAATAGTTTGCCAGAGCATCCATTCCAAACAGAGTTATGTAAGATAAGCAGAGCAGTATGTCAAACCCGGCCAAAACTGCCAAAAATGGCTCTTTCTTCCGGCGAGCAAGAAGTCTAGCAACCATAAACGTATTCAGAATTGTGCCTACGCAAGCGAAAGCAGAACCTACACTTAGTAAGACTACTTTGGGAAAAGTGAAATGTTTCTCGTAGGCACAGCCAGTCATTGGAGAAGTCGTACTACTGCTATGAGAAATACCGAGGGTACTGTTGAAGCTCATGTGATTTTCTATTTTTAAATGCAGAGCCACTTCAAAATCGATCATACCTAAACTGCGCAAACTACAGGTGCTATGAAGCGTTGGTTAATTTCATTAGCTTTCTTTGACCAAATGAACTTCTGCTAATTGAGATCTGAAGGTTTTGCATGAACCTACGTATGTACCACTCTGCACAGAAGCACGCATTTAGGAGAAAAGTACCCACGTACAGGGTGTCCCAAAATCACAACCTTTCTTTTGCTGCTATTTCAGCAAAATTTGACGAAAGACGAAGAAACAAAGGTGCCAAAACAGGGGAGATTTTTTGTGTTAAAATTTGGCGGACCGGGCTTGATTCAATCCTGAGAAATCCACGAATATGTGAAATTTGTTCATTATAATGTCTAGAAAAATAGCGCTAAAATGGAACCTTTTCTTTTTGTTCTCATTTCCACATACGTACTGTATGTTCGTCAAATGACATGAAATTTGCAGAATCTCTTTAGAACCGTGGGATATTTTATTTGTCAAAATTTCATACATTGAAATTGACACTGTGTTGAGAAAATGAGAAATTACTGAACCTCTGCTTGTTTGAATGAGCAGAATAGAAAAACAGATCATTAGGGTAATCCTTATTTTCTCAAGACCATGTCATTTTCAGTAAATGAAATTTCAGTACATGTTAAAACATTCTAAATATCCTACAGCTTTCAAGAGTTTCTGGAAATTTCAGTCATTTGACAAATATTTGTGGAAGTGTCAGAAAAAAGAAAAGTTTCCATTTAGCGCTATTTTTCTAGGCATTGAAATTAACCAATTTCACATATTAGTGGATTTCTAAGGGTTGAGTCAAGCCCGGTCCGCCAAATTTTTACACAAAAAATGTCCTTTGTTTTGGCAGCCTCGACATGGAATTTTCAAATTGCAGCCAATTTGGTCAAAACTTTGGTTTGGGCCACACTGTAGTTAGCACAACTACAAGCGAACGCGCCTTTGGTGGAGCTGAAGCATCGCTGCGCGCTTACTTTTTGCGTTTCTTTACTATATGCAACATTTTCAAACATAATTTGTCGAAAAAGTCACAGTTGGTCGGCAATTTGAGCAATGTTCGAGTACAGCCCAACTAACAGTCCCGCAAATCCGAACAAAATAAGCAAAATATTTTTGGTAGTATGCAAGGCTGTTGCAACAGACGACCTGCCTTGTTGCCGCCAAACACTCCAGTAGGTGACCAATTCAAAAAAGGGCGGGAAAATGAAAGCCAGTAGCATGCCGGCCGACATACCCACCAGAGGAATTATCAGATCCAGTTTCGGAACACCGACTGCTATCAGATCTGAAAAGAATACCAAAGCAGCCATATAGGTAGTCAATTTTAAAGCTATTTCTTATATTCTATTTCTTCGAAACGGAATGCTCATATAAAGGAAAAATTTTAAGAGTCACTCTCTGGCACGATCGAGTCTTGGGAGAAGGCCCTATAATAGTAGGTAAATGGGAACTGAACCGGCACTGCCGTTGCCCCTACATGGCAGTTAGGGGAGAGTTTAGGCAGGGCTACCCCACTGAAAGGCTCTGAAAAGAGCGCTGGGTTTCTTGGGCTGTCCGAAAGGACAGTGGAACTGAAAAGCAAACAAAAACAACACGTACAAGTAATGATGACAATCAGAGTTCTAAAGATGTATTCGAGCAGGATGTGTCGAGAGGCCGGGATGCGTTCAGGCAGCTTCCTTTTGATGGCCGGCCACAATGTCTCTATTATGACGTAAGCCTGGATGGCAAATCCAAGGAAGATCACTACCACCAACACCATTTTGACCAGGTTGTACTCTCTGAAATGCTCATCACACCAAACTCAGACTGTTCGATTCAGTAAAAAGCTACAGATTATTGGGCAGATTGAGTGTGATGCTTCCTTTCGCAGCGTTTCCGTACGCCGAATAGCCGAAAAAGCCAGTGGCGGCATAGACACAAATCACTATATTCATGCCTGTGGCCAAGACTCCGTTAAGGCCGACCATTGCGGCAGGTTCTTGCATTCTATTTTCCATTGGTAGGATCTAAAACAACAACTAAGCTACATAGGCGACAGAGAGATAATGACACACCATGGCTTGACCCTCAAAGGCGTAGAGCACTGACCCGCTTGCCAACACCAGACCGGATGCATTTGTGATCGAGGGCAGATGGCCCAATTGGCTGGGCTGACGAACGATCGCCTAAACCCGTCACAGTCATGTTTCAGATTGCTTATTTACTCTGTAGTACCAAGATCCTCAGTAAACGATTAGTGACTAGCCTGGAAAATAATAACGAAGTCGATCAACATGAGCAGATTTCCGGCAGTGCTGAGAAATGCCAAGACTCTGAGAGAGCGAATGTAATTGACCAAAATCACTGGAATCAGCAAGATTGAGAGGTAGACTGCAGGAGCCAAACTAATCTTGTCATCACTTCCTTCTAACACCTGTAAATTTTTCACTTTTGTATCAGCTCTGAACGGAAAATCTTCGCACCTCTTTGATGTGACTTGACATAAACACAAATTGTACCGCGCAAATGCCTAACTGCAAGGCCGAGATGACACTGTTTGTGATATAACTGAAAGTAAGACTGTAGCCCTCTTATATTGGTTCATTTGAAACTCTTACAGCATGTGTTTACTGTACGGCCGAAAGCGTTTGGGACCATAGTCGAAAGCTTTCTTGCCTAAATGGCCGTAATCCAACTCCAGCTTTCCACTCCTAAAAACTATATTTAAAATATATTTTTCTTTCGTTGTAGAAATTTTGAAAGTGCTGATTTTTATAAGAATCACAGCTGCAACATTTTCTTAAACAAATGATTGATTTCAGCAATTTTTGTTCAGAATCGACGCTCCTTTCGAAGCCTTGCGAAAAATTAAATCTTTGAGCCCAAATATCATATGTAAATGAGTTATTCAGAACTTTTGATCTGAAGCATTTAACACAAATGTAAACAAACTTTTTGCCCAAGTATTGTGCACAATGCACTAGCATCATCATACAATGCAGATTCATCAATCCCAAGACGCAAATCAGAGCCAGACCTCCCTGAAACAAGGCAAAATCTCAAAATGACTAAGACAAACTGACTAAAAAACGAACAAAAGCTCCGGCGTTTTTTACAGCCAACGGCAGCGACAAACAACCAGGTCCAATCATTCCTCGCAGGAAGTTCATCAATGTCCAGGTTGAACTGTGAACGAAAATAGTAGGAGTAAACTTTGCATACAGCTGACTGAACGTACGTCACTTTTCTCTGGTCCTCTTGACCAATGATTGGCAGTTCTTGTCTGTCTTCGAGCTCATTTTGCTCGAATTCTTCGTCCTCAACCACGGAATCTTCTGGAAGCTCCGTCTCGTCCATGCTAGCGCTGCAGTAGTAGACTAAGACAAACCAGCACTAAAGTCTTGAGATTATCAATGTGTCGCAATGTTTTATTACTCGACAAGCTCTTTGTTCCTTTGTGCCACAGCTGGAGATTGCGCACCACATTGTGACTGTTCGTACGTTGTGTGATAATCTTACAGATTTCAATTTGGAGGTGAATTTTTAATTAGAACCTTCGAAATAGGCTTCTGTACATTAGTGCACGAAAAACTTTAGAATGTGGCCTTTAGAAGCCGTTCTTTTTAGCAAAAATTACATTATTCTTAGTGTTTTTAATGTTTTTTCAGCCATTGTCATTGTCATCCCCTTCATTAGTCATGGTCTGACTATAGATCTCGCAGTTACGTAAACCCGTTGCGCAGGCGTAGCAACTGACTTTTCATATTCTCTGCTCAACTGCTAGAAGTTACACAACCCACATGTTATTCTTTTACATCTTCCGTGCATAACCAGCAAACTCGAAGTACTGTCATGTCCATTTTCTCTGATACCGTCGAGCATTGAAAACCAGTTTTGTTTCTGGCACTATTTTATCAGATATCAACTGTAACATAATCTGGCAATTTGGAGACTAGAACGCAGCGGCATTTAGAGTGGGAGCTGTCAAAAAATTGACACTGCAAACATTGGCTCTGCTATTAAGCGCGTATGTTAAGCTTTAAAACCTGCTTATCAGCTGCGTAACTGGGCGTCTGTCAAGTCAGTTGCGCTTGGCATGTTTCTCGAGGACCGAGCCCAATTTTGCGGAATTGGAAAGTTCCGCCCGCAATGGCTGCAAAGATTTGCCAGTGTCAAATATTTCACTCTATTCTCTGCTCTGATTGTTTCTATACAAGGAATGTACCTCGGTTACTTGATAAGCGTGCTGACGACCGTGGAAAAGCGATTCAAAATTCCCTCCTCTCGCAGTGGCGCCCTGTTATCGATTTACGACGTCGGACACGCCCTCTCGGTGCTGCTGATTGGTCAATTCGGCGCCTACCTACACCAGCCAAAGTGGATCGCCATTGGCTCGGTTCTCAGCTCGGTTGCCTGTTTCGGTTTGGCGTTGCCGCATTTTCTCTTTGACAGTGCGCAAAACCTTGTTGATTCGGACCGAAAGTACAGCAATTTTGAAGTTCCGCTTTGTATCGCGGGCAGGAGCGCGAATGAAAGTGGCTGTCTGGAGTCAGAACAGTCTAGCACTTCGGCCTATTTTGTCTTGCTTGTCTTTCAAACCTTGGCAGGGTTCAGTTCTTGTGCCTTCACCACCTTAACTTATGTTTACATTGACAACAACTGCTCGAAAAAGCAGGCACCGTTTTATTTGGGCATTGTCACTGCTATGTGGGGCTACGGCCCAGCGATGGGATTTGGATTAGGAGCTGTAGCGACCAAGCTTTTCCACACTCTTGGAGGTATTAAAACTTGTCATTGAATTTTCAAATTTTACTCTAATTTCAGAACCACCCACTGGAATCGACCCGACCAGTCCAGGCTGGATAGGTGCCTGGTGGCTAGGTTTAATCGTCTGTGCCGTTCTTTATATCGTCATTGGTGTTCCTTTTTTCTGTTTTCCGGAGTCACTGTATAAACACAGAACTGGTTCAAATAGAACCAGAACCGAAACCGACTTGTTAGCTTTGCCTGATTTGCGACAAGCTAGCGACCATCTGAAAGAGAGAGACAGAGAAAAATGCCTCAAGTCTGCTGTTTGGGTGGCTAAAACTCTGGCCGGTAAAGCTAAGACTGTTATTTTGCAAATGAAGAAGAAAAATTACATTTACTGATTGATATATACTTTTAGCCCTGCCTATGGAGGTGTGGACACTGCTAAAAAACCCTATGTTCACCACGATGACCCTATTCTGGATCAGTGATGCTTACGTTATTGGCGGCTATTTCACTTTTCTGCCCAAGTACTTGGAGGTACAATTTGGAGAAACTGCTTCCATGGCTAGTATTTGGTCAGGTGAACTGCTTTCAAACCTGTTCTCACAAAAAGGCAACAAGAGTCGGCTTTAGCTATGGTCTCTGTGTTTGGTTACGCAACAGCCGTTGGAGTGGGTGGGAAAATCCTGTCCTATTTCAACCCGAAACCTTCGACAGCTCTGTTTCTGGTATTCATTGTGACTATTCACGAAGCTTTGGTCAACGTTCTACTTTCCTTCGTCGGTTGTCCAAGTACAGTAGTCAATGGCATCGATTTCGAAGCGGCAAGGTATGGAGATTTTTACTTACCTATTGTGCTTGTTTTCAAAGCTGCTCCATACCTCTTAGGCGCAGAATGTTTTTGCGTGCCTGGCCATAGGGACATGCGATCACGAAAATTTGTAGGAAATGCCTGCATAACAACCGTACTCAAAGCGTGCCTGAAAAATGCTAATCACGCAGTGAATGTTTTTGCATTCACCGAAATTTTCAAAAAACCGTGATTGAGTGTGACTGACCAATCACGCGTTGCATGCAGCACCGCGCATCGTCTGACAAAAAAGCGTGATTGACATGACATGTGACTGGCCAGTCACTTTTCTGCACTTTCATTTTCCAATCACATTCATGGCTAACAAACAACCGCACGCAAGGCATGATTGGGTGGGGAAATATGTGTACAATCACGCTTTGAAAAGCGTGATTCTATGTAGGGTACTACTCCAAATGGAGTAGCTTCTGCTAGTAAGGGATACCTTTGTGGATAATCTTAATTTAACTGATCCTTTGTTCACCAGATAGGTAATTCTGGCATATTTCAGCATCAGTTACAGCAATCTCACCACCCCAGTCTGTCAAGCGAACTGTGTTTGTGACCCCAACCAGTATTTCCCCGTTTGTTCACAAGACAACACCTTCTTTTCGCCTTGTCATGCAGGTTGCACAGTAGTGAACAGCACCAATACCCTCGGTTTGCAGGTTTGGAAGATATTTTCTGGCTAAACTGTATTGATTGATTCCCAGATTACTGCATAGATCGGTGATTGCGCTTGTTCACCTACTAACACAGTGACTGGCGGTCTGTGTCCCAAGCATTGCGGCCACAGATTGGCAATTTACTTGATTGGCGGCTTTTCTGGCGCCTTCGTCAGCGCCCTCTTTGATATGGCCACGTATACAAGCATGATTTGGTGCAATTTTTAAAAGTTTACACCTAATTCATAGTCATTAAATAACTTTTAGGGCAGTTCCGACTGAAAAGAAGGCAGTAACTATTGCACTGGCAAACTTTCTCTGCAGTGTATTTGGTAAGAACGATAAGAAACCAATTAATTTTCACATTTTACACATTTTGCAGGTTTTATGCCGAGTCAAGTGGTGTTCGGAGCCCTGATGGACACCGCTTGCACGTTCTGGAGCGCAGAGCAGTCGTGTGACGACAACCACGGTTACTGTCTCCTCTACAACAACAGTGCTCTCAGGTTCCGTATGCACATGGCTACCGTGGCCTTTTTCCTGTGTGCCGCCGGTTCGGTGTTTGTTGGGTGGATTTTTGCCAGAAATTTCAAGTTTATCAGGGAGGACGACGAGCCGGAATGGACAGACCTGTCCAGCTTTATTTATATCAATAATGAAGATGATGAGGACAGATTGTAACGATTTCAGAAAATAATAAAATCGCCGCCGATTTCTAGCGTTCTCTCGAGAAATTCGAATCGTGGGCGCTTTAGAAATTGACCCAGACCAACGGTTAGAGGAAGTCCTTTGATCAGTTGTTGATTCAACCAAGTTTCAGTAGATTTGCGAATTTCTTCTGATTCTTTCTGTAGAGATTTTCTTCGTAGAACGTTTGGTTTTATCGAGGTTATTCTAAATTCATCCACACGAGCTTCTCCTGTGACATTCAATTTTCCTCCCTGTTCTGTGATATTCAAATTTTCAACTCTGCCACTGGCTGCTACATCTACGTACACTTCCATAGGAATTCCACTGAATGTCACAATTAATGGTATAAAGGTGGCTGTGCATCTAATGAAAGTCCCTCCAGGCACAAATGTGGTTTTCAGACTTGTTGGCCTTACCTGAAGCTTGCTAAAGGGAAATTTCCCAGCGGGATCTGCTTCAAAAGTCAAATTTCTGGTAGCCAACAATTTATAGAAAAAAGAATTGAAAATAGAGTCGGAAACAGCAACATAGATCATTCTTGAGTAATCGTCAGATCTTTCTAAGACGTTCGGATGAAAGGGAGAGGGGAAATTTTTGAGTTTGTACCTCACTTCACCCGAGTGTTCTGTTTTTATAAAATTCGGACTGACAGCCGGTTCACTAAGTAATCGATAATCAAGCTCAAACTCTTTTCCAGGCAGGGCCTCAGTCAATGCCTCAGTCTGTTGTAGCTTTTGGTTGACCTGACGAATCATGGGCCTGATTTTGCCTCTAATCAACTGACAAGCCTTCGTTTCAAGCTTTCCTCTGACGAAAACCAGAATCCCTCTTTTCAACTGGCCGAACCAAGCAGAATTTACATATTCACCGACCGGCAGCCACTTTCCAGCATTGAAGTTCATGTCAAAATTCTTTTCGTCAATGTATAAGTCACAATAGAGCCCTTGCAACTCAGGCAAACCCTGATTATTAGCCCTCAATTGTACAGAAACCTCCAAATCAAAGTCTCCAATATAGGCGGTGTAGGTGCCCGGCTCAAAAACAGGCCATTTAGCCGAAACGTAAGGAACTTCGTCAAACTTCCCCTTCTCGGAATTCCAAACTTTCCGTCGACTCCAGTCCTCTTTTCGCCAGTTTCCTCCAAGACGCATAGACCCTCTGCTGATGGTAAAGCCGATAGTGCGAGGAGTGGTCAGCTTTAAGTTGAATTCGTTTGAGTTGAAATCGGTAACGCCAGTGTTTAGAATGTGAATGTCACACTTGTAGAGCAGATTACTGCACACAACGCCGTTTGGACCTCGTGGAAGTTCTTCCGAATATTTGTCCATCCGTATCTTTCGCAAACCGGACTCTACCTGGCTTTTTATTCGCTGAAAGATTTGAAGAATGGTGCATCTAAACTGCTTGATTGTCTAAAATATGGTTGGATGATATTGGATTTTTGGGATGCATATGATATTGCATATGAATATATGCATGCAATCTCTAGTGCATATTGATATTGCATATATCATATGCATGCAAAAATGAGATATGTACATATTTTTTGCATATTTGCATATTTATCAAGGCGGCCTAAAATCAATAATTGGACGTTTTCCAAGCATTTTCGAGTTTGGTTATAATGTCTACGCAATCTTTAGCATTTGTTAGGCATACCTGTTTTTACAGATACCTTATCTGGAAAAAAACAAGAGGGGAAACACAGTTTGGCATGAAAGACCAGCTCATTTCGCAATTTTTAGATAAAGACATTACATTACATTACAGATTTTTGGATAAATTACTGTTTGCATCTACAAATTTGTTCTCTCTAATGTGGTATACCTAGCCGTTTGTAGTTTTGTAGTTTCACAAAGTACAAAAATTTTTAATTTGAAAAGTCTCAGTTGGGATTTCCATTCTTTGCGAGTTGAGTTACAGTCTCAAGCCATTCATCTCCATTCTTTAAGTGAAGACAAGCTTTGATCTCTGTAAAGTACAGTTTTACAGCACAAACTGCCTCAAAGGGATTTTTTATTTTTAGTTTGATGAAAAATTAGCAAAAACGTGGCGACTATCGTAAACACAGAAGTCCAGTCTGTTTGGCTGTCTTGGGATGTTATTTCTGCCAGCTTAGTTTAAACAATTCTGCTAAAACATAAAAACTCCAGATGTTCATGAAGCAATGAGGTGCTTGGAGGAATTCACAAATTCGCTAAACAAACTTTTTCATTTTTGCTCAGCTGAAAAGCAGAAATCGGCCAAACTAGCCCTCTTTGAAATTTGTACGTTTTGGATGAGTACTTTATGGATTTCTGCGCGCCAAATTCATAAAACAACTATTTGAATCGTTTAACGTTCTTCAGAACATAAGTATACAGCAAGAAAAGTCAGCGACACCTTTGACAAAAAATATGCAAACTAAAAATATGCAAAATTTTGATATCAGGGTCAATTTGCATATGACTATTGCATATTGGAATCTTGCATGCATATGATATTGCATATGCATATATGCATGCCAAAAACCATGCATACAGTCATGTCTCGTTAATCCGGACCTCGTTAATCCGGATATTCGCCTTCCGGACAAGATCAGGCCAGGTCCCAATTTTTCCCCATGTTATATGTCTCGTTAATCCGGATCCGGATTCGTTAATCCGAACACGTTTTTCCAGGTCCCAACTTCGATTTTTACACGTTAAATGATTCGTTAATCCGGATTTCGTTAATCTGGACAAATTCTGGTGCCTGACTCTTTAATCCGGACGCAAGTTGGCGCGTCAAAATTTCAATTAATTTCGCTAGCTAAACAAAAAAATGTGAAAAAGATCGAATTTGGTCATTCAATATCGAATGTCGGCAGAACAGTGGCTCGAAATTGATGGCCATGAAGCCACTGGCGAGCAAGTATCAGTTGAGGAGCTTGTCGCTCTTCATACGCAGGGCAGGAGTCCTCTAATCTATCAGACGAAGACGATGAAGTAGAATTGCTGGCTGCAAATCCACAAGCACCTGCCAAAGTGCCCGTCTAGAGGCTTTCAGTTCTCTGGCTACAATCAGTCATTTCTGCCAAAGTCACATGGAGTACTTTTCGGCAGATTAAGTGCTCAGCCTCCGTCGCTTGGAACAGCGATTACAAACTTAGCTGCAGTAAACAGACTTCGATCACAGACTTTATGTCGCCGAAATAGAGAGTTAGAGCCGTTTTTGTGGTGCAAAATTCGATAAAACCGTTACGTTTATATTCTAACAGTAAAGAGAACATTGCGGTACTGCTTTTAAACTGAAACAACGTTTTTAAATTTTGATTCGTTAATCCGGAAATTCGTTAATCCGGACAAAATCTGCTGGTCCCAACTTGTCCGGATTAACGAGACATGACTGTATATGCATTGTTTGATATTGCATATTGCATATATGCGTCCAACCGTAGTCTAAAATCAAATTCAATTACCTCAGCAATGTACTTTATTCCTTTCTGCCCAACCAACACTCTCACTCCTGGCCCTGGGTTATTATTGTCTAGTTCATCGCTTTTGGTGTTCCGTAAACATAGAAAGGAAACACAAGAAAAAATCAGCAGTTTCATTAGTTTCTACTTTGATTGAATATCTTTGCTGGGAAAAATTTTGTCGCTTTAAATATGTACTTGATTTTAGTCATGCGCTAAATAGTGGTGACTCATTCAACTACATGTTTTGATGGCAGAAAATCGCTCTTTTCAGTATTTCCGGTTCTGTCGCCAACACATAGCGAGAGCCACAGCGCTGTCATATTCTGTGTAAGCGCGCAGTTTTAACGCTACCTGTCTGTACAGTATCTTCTGTAGCCCTGTGTCGTTTGTTCAGACGTAGAAGCCTATTTCTGAATAGTAAGCTTCTACCCGCTTCTACGTAAACCCATACGGAAGCCGTTTCATGCTGTGGTTATGAAATTTATAGACGCCACGCAATGCAATAGTACAATTGTACGTTCTTCCGCACGCCATGGTCGGTCAGTGTTCATTCGTTCGAGGAGAGAACAGAAAATAACACGTCAGCTGTTTTTTTAAATTATGTTAGAAAAAGATTCTGAGTCTGACTTTCACACTTTCTGATTCAGACTGCATCTTGCACATCGCTGAATAAGCGGTTATCATTGTAGCCGCCTTTCTCTCTGCGATTCTTGAAGTAGAAATCGATCACAAAACCAAAATTAGGAGAGTAGAATCTCTTGTCTGAAAGTTTAGAGAATGAATTTCTATGCATACTTACAGTACGTATCAAACATGCAGTCATGCATTTACGCAGTGGCTTACCTTACCCAAGATTTTGCAAAGGGGTGTAAAATTTTTTAGTTCCCAGTTCGTAGTTGGGAAAGACTGTGAAAATTTTGCATAATTATTCTTTAAAAACGCATTTAAAAGGTATTCTGAACGTAAAATTGAGAAAAAATAACAGTTTTAGTAGTTTTAAGAGGCCTGGGCCAGGGCTGGAAAATATTGCAAAATTAGCCTTCAAGAACGCATTCTGGGCATAAAATATACAGGCACAGGACATAATTCGTTGCTCTTATTTTTGCCTAATTTTCCTTCGACAAAAAGGGGTGTACCTACCTGGGTACGCTACTGCATTTATGTCAGATACCTATTTCGGCATCGAAAGGTTGCATCAACCTCACTTTTCTTCCTTGCGCCAGTCCGAACCTGCGAGAACGTTGACTTGACTCCGACAATTCAATAATAAAAGACCAATATAGGCTTGCAAACACAATAACAAAGATCATGTTTTGCATGTTGGACTTGATAAAATCTGATCACAGGCAAAAGGTTAATAAAAATTTCCAACCGATCGATACAACCTAAAGTCAACACTACCGTCTGCTTATGCGCTTTCTCAAATCTTTATTGCTCTTCTAATCGGCCTCAAATTTGTTTCAGTAAACGGAGAACGCACAAAATTAAAAAGGAACGTCTGTGTATCTGTCACTATCCAATTTGATCGGCCTTTTGCAGATACTCTTCGATCCAACTGTTAGAGTTGACACGCTTCAGAGGCTGGTAGTAGGGACGGTAATCTATAAGCTTATTTCGAGACAGTTCGAAACCCGTTCGGTTTGTGTCTCAAAATCAGTACGAGCCTTATTCTCATTTTTGCAGACACTAACAATTTTTAAAGCAGCATTCGTTCCGTTCCGTAGTGATGATAGACTGAGTTCTTATTACAGTCAGGCACTTAACGCCGTTTATGGTACTGGCACCATATTAGGTGCCGGTACCATATTATACGACATGTTCGGCCCCCTGCCCCATGTTCGGCCACCTTCGAATTGGTAACTGTACCGTACCATACCGGAGAGTGCTGCATTGGGTACCCAGGTACATTAACCAGCACTTAGCATTTTCCGAAACAAAAATGAAATCCAATTACTGTACCCGGTACACTAACTGGCACTTAGCGAATTCACGTTAAACCACTTGTTTTCGCGATTTCTGAACAAAAATGCAATTTTGCAATCCAGATTACTGTGTCTGCCATGTGAGTGACGGTGGTTTGGCCAAATGTTTCATTCCTGTGAGTTTATATCAGCAAATACATTGTATGATTGAAAATCTCGCAAAAATATGTGTAAAACTGCCTTAAAGCTAGTGCCAGTACCATAAACGACGTAAAGTGCCTGACTGTATTAAGTATCGGAAGGGAATTACAATGTATGTCTAATCAGGTGAGCGTCAATAAGCTGGAGAGAGGATAGCGGAAAGAGGTGAGATTGGTCAGTGAAAGCGTACGTACGACAGCGAAAGACCGTACCTCCGTAATAACGGTAGCCGGGCGAGTCGACGGCCCGTCTCATTTTCTCCAGCTCGTCAAGCCAGTCATGCGGCATGCGAAAGGCGCTGGCGGTGTTTGCTGCCAAGACAAGGGCGACAAGAAACAAAGCAAAGAGGGACATTTTGCCGCCGACTTATGCGTAGAAGGCAATTTAGAGACACACAAACTCAATAAGAGAACGCCTTTGTGACAGGGAAGCACTAATTGGCCGCCAAGTGAATATTTTATTAGTCACACAATTCTGTTGATTGACATTTCTGCACTTTCCCTAAATAGATCTAAGCTAAGCAATACGCACGCACGTGCGCTGCTTAATGGTAAAACTTAGCAATTTTTTATCTAACCTTTGACGAAAAGGATCGATTTGGCGCCAAAGATTGGTCAAAGTTTGGTCGCAATCGCAATCGATTGGGCGCCAAAGATTACTCCGCGATTCCATTGGTCGCGGAGCACCCTTTGGCGGCCAATTGAACAGCGACCAACTAGCAGATGATCCCAGATATGCTATGCCCTTACTGGTGGGGCATCCCTTGGACCTACGTACATACATACATACATGTGCGTAGGTACATAGGTACGGGTAGATCTATTTAAGGAAATGCTAGCAGAGGACCAGAGCTAGTGGTCGTTATGACGGGCGATCAATTTCTGAACCTCCAGTCTCAACTTCCGTAGACGACCGATCAGTTGCGCCAGGCTGGGGCGATCTAAAAGCCAATCTTAATTGAAACGGCATTTGTTCTATGAGATGGCAGGAAATTGAACCGATTTTAACTGCCTGCTTGGGATTAGATGCGTTGATAAAACGTCGCTGGCATTTTGGAGTAAATCTGTGACGCCAACCGTGAGATGTTAGTTTATGTCTAGAGAACATACAGTACAGTATGACCATTAGTATGGATTAAACGAACATACAGCGAACATTTTTGCCTAATCCAACATTTACTACTAACAGCAATGTGTTATTCGAGTGTCAACATACATTTAACAAAATGCGAACACAAATTTAGCGAACAAATGCTCACCTAGAGAACTATGGTTGGAGTCTAAATCAAACGAAAATCAGTATTTTAGTCACGAAAATGAACTATCAGTGGTTATGGCGAACGCATATTTTGCGGAGAAACGTTAGTCAAAACGAACTAAGTTCTAAGCACCTGTCAAAGGCGGCGTCGTAGTGGTGAGCGTCATTCTTTGCTCATTCGCCTTAACCAACTGGTAGAATTCACCCGAAAAGCGAAACTCAACGGTGCTCTGAATATTGAAGAAGCAGAGAAAAACGATGAACAGGAACCGAAAGCGCATTTTGCCGGTGAGCAATCGAGCAAAAGCTGATCAGTCTCGTAAATCAATGAATGAGCAGCGGGAATAATTAGCTATTGCAAATAACTGTCCATTAGTGCTCAATTAGTGTCTTTGCTCTCTATTTAGCTACCTTACGAACGTATGAACATGCTCCGTTGCGCTAGCACTGAAATTTTCTTTATTCAAAAAGAAAGTGCATTGTTAGATTTATTCCTCGAAAAATTACTAACTGTTGCGTTCGCCTGACGTTATTCCGAACGCAAACACACTGCCATTTTTCTGTTGTAAATACTCAGCAACTTGAGTTCAGTTGTAAAATAACAAGAGCGCCGCACCAAACGAAAAGTTGACAACATAGTCACCAATTAAAATGCATTTTGCGAGAAAGTCAGCTTTGGTGCCGAAGAGACCGGGCAAGCAGGGTCATCTTACGGATCTGGCTGATATTAAAATAGAGCACAGTCGAAGACCAACGGTGCATGCCCGGCCACCAGCACCTCCTGTAACCGGAGCTACACCCCCTCAAAGTTGAGTCGGCAGCAATTTTCGGGCTCATTTTCACGTGTCTGACAGGCTCCATTCAAACGATCACCCTTCATTCGTTTCTGAAGCTAGCTCGCATATGATTTTGTAGCTGTTCCAATGGCCTTTCATATTCTGGTACTCCCGTTTCCAGATCAAAGCTGGTTAGCAATATGTTCTCCGAAAACTACGAAATTTCCGCAAAATGCCACTCCGTTTTTTTCGAATAATCTTTATAACTTTTGTGCAATTAGCCTGCCAAGCTAATGGTTTAACAAAAGTTAAAGGCATGAGTTGGCCTAACAAAATGAGTGCACTAAAGTGTGCTGTTTACGGGGGTAGGGGGTGTTTTGGCCTCTTAAAGTGTTCGAAAAATTTTTTTTCTGCAAAGCTTATTGGTTATCATACTGTTATATGCAGTTTTGTGTGCTGAGTTCGAAAATGCATTCAGTTTAGCTAGATTCGCTCTGGATCGGGAGAAATTGGCGTCCAAAGTTGAGACCAACCCTATTTCTTGAGTGGCACTACTCGGTAGTATGACCATTAATCGCGGTACAAAGCAGTTTTTCTTATGTAGTTTTTGCTGCTGATTCCGAACTTAACCTTAACTTTGCTTTACGCTGCCTAGTTTTGAAGATATCGGCATTTTTATGATTTGGGAAGAAAGCGAATGCACTTACTATAAAAGCTACATTGTATTTCTCGCAAAATGCATCTTAAAGAGTCAGTGTCTGAATCGATCGAGTCTTGGTATTTAGACTCAAAATTGAAAGTTTGGCGTATGGCTGTAAGTTGGCACAAAGTCAAAGTTTACTGGCATGTAAAACCTTACTTCACTATGCAGCGAAAAAACAGGTGCCAGCACCAAGAAGACACCAGCACAGGTACACTAATACTACTTGATGAGTTATTCAACTGCAGCAGAGGAATTCCCAATTCGACGCTCCACGCTCGAGATATAAGCCCAACTTTCAGTGTGCTCGAAAATGTCGTAAACGATTCCTAGCCTTTAAATCATAACTGAGACCTAAAAATTGGGGCTTCTAGGTAACTTTGCGAGTAGATTAAGAATTTTCAGTCCAAAATTGTTTTCGATGAAAAAAAGTTTTTTCGCCCTCCTTTGGAGCCCCCTAGCTCGACTGGAACACCCTCTATACATATTTTTTTATTTTGGAATTTCGTAGCGCTATTCAAGAGCTACACTTTGGTATAAAATATTCAAGATTTGAGAGTAGGTTTTCGAGAAAATTGACTTTGAATGTACAAAAACCTGCTTTTTTTGTCCCTATTGTTTGGCAGTTTTGTTCATTTAAGCCCCAATTTTTAAGTCCCAATTACGATTTAAAGGCTAGGAATCGTTTATGACGTTTTCAAGCACAATGAAAGTTGACGATTTTTCCAGGTTTTGGACATTCAAAGTGAATTTTCTCAAAAACCTACCTCTCAAATCTTGAGTATTTTATACCAAAATGTAGCTCTTGAATAGCGCTACGAAATTCTAAAATAAAGAATATGTCTAGGGGGGTTCCAGTTGAGCTGGGGGGTCCAAAGGGGGCGAAAAAAATTTTTTCATCAGAAACACTTTTGGACTAAAGATTCTTAATCTACTCGAAAAGTTACCTAAAAGCCCCAATTTTTAAGTCCCAACCCTTGTGAGTAAGAAAGAAGTTCAACTTGGAAATTTTCGTCCCATAGTTAGCAAGCCGATTTTCGCGGGCTTATATCTCGAGCGTGGAGCGTCGAATTGGGAATTCCTCTGCTGCAGTTGAATAACTCATAAAGTGGTATTAGTGTGCCAACTTACAGCCCTCTACGCCAAACTTTCAACTTTGGGTCTGAATAGTGCAAAGGGCCAAGACTCGATCGATTGAGACACTGACTCTTAAATTGGTGGGGGCAATAAACGCGTTATTAAGAGCCGTTTTTTATAAAAACCATGCGGGTGGCGGAACATGAAATTTTTTGACTTATACTTTTTATGTGATGAATCGATAGGTCTTTAGTAGAAAACACCACCCCTGCGGTATTTTTGCTCTCCGATACCTCTTGCGGTATTTATGGCCAAAAACGTGATTTTGGACATTTTCCACTCCTGGAATAGCGTACTTGAACCGATTTAGCTCATATTTTCAGCATAGATTATGCTTACCATACTAATTATGCGTGCCAAGTTTGGGGCTGATCGGTTCATCCTGTCATGAATAGCATCGATTTTAAGTGAAATTTTAAAAAATCGAAAATATTTTTTTCCGCTAAATTCTGGATTTTGCCCATACTTCTAGGGTAGATAGAACTCGTCGCCCTCTACACGTTGGTGTTTCCACTTTTTTTTGGCTCGGCCCCGTTTTTGAGTTATTCATGTTTTAATTTTCGAAAAAAAATTTGCGGTATCTTTTTAGAATCATCCACAGTTCTGATACCCCTGAAGCTAGAGCGGCGTGTAGTAGTGCGTTGCACGCAGAATTTCGTGAGCTATCCAGCCATATAAGCGAAATCTATGTACGACCTCATACACCAGAATGACGGCGAGCAAACGTTTCGGTCGAAAATGACCCAATTTCGGACAAGGTTTCTTTACATGTTTTGACGTCTACCGCCGGGTTGGTGCGTCAAATCGCATAGATTCGGGCATCAAACGATAGCTGAGATTCTCGCGATTCCGAAAATGGTCTCATTGTTGCGTTTTATAGCCATTTGATGCTAGTTAAGCCCCGGTAATTGTCTGCTGTTCGGTAACCGTAAGCCATACCACTAGGAAAACAGGTAAAATCGGTGAACTACATAAAGTGGCATTTCGATAAAAACTTACTTGCATACGAATTGTAGAGCTACTCTAACGCCTTCGATTGATATACAGTCGTACCTTGTTAATGGTATTTCCAGACAAGGCCTAAAGTGGCTTTTTAAAAAATCATAGATTACTACAAATCTATGTTTAAAATTTATAAGCATACTAATCGGTATACCAAGTAGTAGCTGGCCATATAATCGAGGTAACAATACTAACGAGGGGCCCATTAATGAAGCACGACTGTATTTGCATGACCCAGCTAAATGTAGTGTCTAATGCGAATTTAGTTCTGTCTAACATTTATACTTAATGGGTCTATTGCACAGTAACATCATACAGTACATGTACTAGGGGGTTTGGACTTTGGGGGTTACCCCTAGATAGAAAGTGAAACCCTCTCACATCCCCCGGATCGGCTCACACATACTCGTCAAGACCTCTGCCAGCCAGCGCAGTGGCAGACCTTGAGTCAAGCTGAACTCAGCATACATGTAAGTGGTCATCGCCCGATGGGGGAGAGTAGGGACCTGCGTGCCCGGCCCGGATTTTCAAATTTCCAGCCCAGCCAGGCCCTGCCCAGGAAAGCTAAAATCGCCTAAAAATTATGCAAAAACAGATCTAGAATCTTCCGTGGGGCTGCCTGACCCGTGAAGGTCACTACGAGTCGTAGTACGAGAGAGGGGTTGAGGGGGCTGACGCCGACTGGGGAGCCTGAGCCTAACTTCAAGCGGAGGGGTAGGGTACCAAAAATGTTCAAAAATCGCAAAAACTGCAATTTTCGACTTAAAACTATTACCGTTACTATTACCGTAAGGCACGAATGACAATGAATGACTGTGCAAAGAAAACAAACTAACTTGCTGTTCTTCTATGCATCACAGTCTTTTCGGAAATCTCGGAAACGCGATACAACACAGCATTCGCAGGTAACCAGTCAAAAAATGGTGGGAACCACACGCAACATCCGGTACAATGGGAGAAAAATTACAGAGTTGTCTTTGCATACCGACGGCTGACCACCTACTTACGCTGTGTCTGTCTCTGCGTGTGTAATGCGCAGTTTAAACACGAGCTAGGCCTGACCACCCGTCCGTCCGTCGTAACCAAACCGAGCTAGTTATTGGGGGATGGCAAAGGCGCCAATAGCTATAGAAAAGAAAACGCAGTATCAGCGATAGAATACATCGGGGATGGGAAGAATCGTCTACTGGGTCACGTTTGTGGATCCGGCCTTTAGCAGTGGGGGGCAGGCACAAAAAACCCTGTGTATAAATAAAAGACTTATTAGATCAGGTAACATATCAATCGAAGGCGTTAGAGTAGCTCTACAATTCGTATGCAAGTAAGTTTTTATCGAAATGCCACTTTAGTTCACCGATTTTACCTGTTTTCCTAGTGGTATGACTTTTGGTTACCAAACAGCAGGCCGCGTCGTTGGCTCAGTGGGTAGCTTGCTGCCTCTGAGTCACGGCGGCCCCTGCATCCCTAGCGGTTGTAGTGGTTCATCCTCTCGGCCGGCAAGTTTCTTGCTGCAAAGAGTTGGTCGTCGGCACAACGCTCCACCCAGGCCACCGAAAGCTGGTTACAGCGAGTAGATAAAATGGGAACCAACTGGATCTGCCATAGCACCGAAGCCGCTCCTACAGCATGCCAACTTGGAGAAAGATCAATGACGTCAAGTGCTGGCTGAGACGACACAACAAGGCCTATACCGGTTTACTCCTCTTCGGCCGGGCGGCAGTGGACGCTGTCAGCACTATGACGTGAATGCGCCAGGCGCTCTCTTAGTACCTGGCGCCCAACAGCATGGCTAGAGTGGCTGGCAGTGATAGAAGGGAAACGTCCGAGATGACGAAACACGGGGGTTGCGCAATGGATCGCAAGGTCTGAGCGTAGGGCTGTAAAAGCCCCCCCCCCCGCACATCGGATCGGACCAAACAGCAGACAATTACCGGGGATTAACTAGCATCAAATGGCTATAAAACGCAATAATGAGACCATTTTCGGAATCGTGAGAATCTCAGCTATCGCTTGATGCCCGAATCTATGCGATTTGACGCACCAACCCGGCGGTAGACGTCAAAACATGTAAAGAAACCTTGTCCGAAATTGGGTCATTTTCGACCGAAACGTTTGCTCGCCGTCATTCTGGTGTATGAGGTCGTACATAGATTTCGCTTATATGGCTGGATAGCTCACGAAATTCTGCGTGCAACGCACTACTACACGCCGCTCTAGCTTCAGGGGTATCAGAACTGTGCATGATTCTAAAAAGATACCGCAAATTTTTTTTCGAAAATTAAAACATGAATAACTCAAAAACGGGGCCGAGCCAAAAAAAAGTGAAAACACCAACGTGTAGAGGGCGACGAGTTCTATCTACCCTAGAAGTATAGGCAAAATCCTAAATTTAGCGGAAAAAAATATTTTCGATTTTTTTAAATTTCACTTAAAATCGATGCTATTCATGACAGGGTGAACCGATCAGCCCCAAACTTGGCACGCATAATTAGTATGGTAAGCATAATCTATGCTGAAAATATGAGCTAAATCGGTTCAAGTACGCTATTCCAGGAGTGGAAAATGTCCAAAATCACGTTGTTGGCCATAAATACCGCAAGAGGTATCGGAGAGCAAAAATACCGCAGTCGGGGTGTTTTCTACTAAAGACCTATCGATTCATCACATAAAAAGTATAGGTCAAAAAATTTCATGTTCCGCCCTTATAAGGGGAGCCGCATGGTTTTTATAAAAAGCGGCTCTTAACATTCGCTGTTCGACTTGTCTGTGAAACAGAGCGATTCCGCAACCGTTCTACTTGATATTATTCTTCATTGCACAGGATTTTTACTCATGTTGAAAGATAAGTCACAGAAAATCAGAGAAGGAATCGGAATCATGAGCTGCCTATTCCAGACTGAAAATACGAACGTTATGTCACAAATCATCATAGTTCAGAACGGTCAAAAATAGAAATGAAATAAGTACCTACGTAGTAGTACCTACGTAGGTTTCTGTAACAACAGTAGAGGTCATAACGTAATAAACAGAGCACATTTTATAGAAACCAGGTCTGGTTACGTCGTAATTTTAAGGTGAACAGCTTTTACAGTAAGCCTACTCAAGCTTTCTGGCTACTTCTAGCTTGTTGGTTAGCATTCCACTGTCTCAAACTGGCTGGCATTCGCTTGAACTTTAGCAGTGCTTTCATTGCCAGTCTCACTTCACTGTGCCGTTTCATATACAACAACACGTCTACTAAAGGATAAAGATTGGAGGTGAGGAAAAAAATTTGACTAAAGTAGGACGGAAACTTCACTCTACCAGCCAACTGCCCCAGACTATAGGGCACCATGTGCAACAAGGCACAGGCTGCACAATTTAGCAGCAGACTGACCGTAAACTTCTTTTGCTCACTCAACTCTTCCGACCTTTGCAACCCTTCTACTGCCACTGCCAACCTTTTTCTACGATAAATCGCCAGAACTGTTATGTAAACCACTATGCTCAGTAGTTCATAAACTTGCGCACTGGTTTGGTAGTAAAAATAGTAAAGGTCGCCTGTGTGTTTGACCACCGAACCACAGGCCCCGCGGATCTTTAGGTGACGCTTCGGATACAACAGTAGATATCCGACCCCGCCTAGCCCCAGCACAAAACCGTAAGCTGCCGAGATAAGCGCCACTGCGTAAGAATTACCGAAGCCTATGTACTGTAACGGAAATAGGATAGACAACAGACGGTCTAAAGCCATTGTTAACTGCATCAAATAGACCAACCGGTCGCCGGCCAGACCCCAGAGCAACCGCGACGGCTTCAATAGACAGTCGCCCAGCCTTTTGACTGCAAAAAATCTGTCCTCTCCTATCAGCCGCAACACACTGACGCCTAAAATACACTACTAAAACCAAAATTTACATAGAACGCAACAGCACCTGCAGCGATGTAACCGGTCATGTTGAGAATGTCAGCCACGCTTTGCGCCGCCACCAGCAAATAGTAGTTAAAGGAGCGGAGCGCTTCGAAGCGGAGAATCGTTAGAGCGAGAAGCAAATTGGGTGCGGCTGCCAGGGTACCAGTGATGATATAGAACGTGAAAAAGGTACCAAGACCTTTAAGATAGTCCGAGGTTGTACTGTTGGCCATGGATGACTTCGTTTCAGCCACTGCACTTACATGCGAACTCGTGACTTGCGAGGAAACTGAATTTATGTAGCTACGTATTGTGAAGAAACACGCAATCTCTGGGTGACAAAAGTGGATCGAATTTAGATTAACTCGATTCAGCAAAATTGGGAAACAGAATAGTCTGGACTCGTATCTTAGAAAATAGACCCATTCCTATTTCGTTTTTAACGCGTTTTATTCAAAAAGAAGGCTAAAATGCTATTTTAGGCTGATAGATGGTGTTTTAAAGCTGAAAACAAGCAAAAAATAAGACGAAACAACGATTGTTCTTAAACATGTTAAACAGTAGCGAGAAAACATCAAACACGGTTGCCAAAGACCTTCAAATAAAAGTGCTAACAAGTAGCTTAAGAGGCGTTGCAAAAAAAAATCGGGCAGGGGGCGGCGGATGGAATTTTTTGACCCCCCATTTTTATTCGCTGATCTGAACCACTAAAGTGTGGATATTACAAAACCCAGCCGGTTCGGCTGGGGGCCCACCCATTCCGGAGAAATCGGCGCCCAAAGTTGAAAAACCATGCTTTTTCGAGCCCGCCGATTTTTAACCGACTTCCATCTTTGACCGGGTGCCGTAAGCGCATTTTTAAAGTAATCCTCACCAAATCTGGAACATTTATAGAACCAATGACGCTCTTTCATTTGCACCTATCGACGTCGGAGTCGGATTGTAATTTCCGATTTGACAAGCAGTTTTTTGCAGAGATTAGGCCGAAAAACACGTCTTCAGAAATACATATGTTTCACATGCGTGGCATCGAGCTATCCGGCTACAAATTTAACACAAAATAGCCCATGAAATGTGCTTTTGAAAACTGGTTTCAAATTTTTTGGATCTCTTCTAGTTTTGAAGTTATGGCGCTTCAAACTTTAGTGTCACGCACGGCCATTTTCCCCTTTTTAGCACGTTAGGTAATGGCTTTTATGGAACTGGACTGTTTCGAAGGCATTACATTGTCGATAAAGCGTTGTATTAATATAATATAACATTATAAATTCAGTCCCGACACATGTGCAATTGTTATGGATGCTTTCTTTAATCATGCCTAGCTGCAGTTCTGGATGGTAGTGGTACTGTCTGTAAATCTCACCATATACCGGTACATCTCACATTACGACTATGACATAAACAGTGCTTTAGATATACATGTAGAACCAATAAGATATAAGGTAATAGAACTGAACAATAGCTCAAGAATGTCGCAAGATTTTGGTTACTAGATGCGCTAGTTAAGCAACAGCTACAGTATTGCAGAGTTTCACTAATAGAGATACAGTCATAGTTTCTAGAAATTACTCATTCTGAAAAGCCAGAATTGCGTAAAAAGTCATACCATTAGAGATTCTGAACATTGTGCATCACACAAAGGAGCACCAACCTATCATAGCAGCTAAGCTTATGCTGAATTTGTTTATCACATTTTTTGCTGAATGAGTAAATATAGTAGATGCAAATGGCAGTTCGACGAGCCAGTGCAAGAATCCAAAACAGTTTGCATGGCTACTGTTGCAAAGCACAAGGAGATAAGGAGAAACATCTGAAATACCAATGATGGAAAACTAATTTGACAGATTTATGAGATGAGATTATTGAGCTGATCAGGCCAAATGAATAGCATTTGAAGTAGTAGCATGCTGTTTGTAATAGCTGCTATTATTATTCAAACAAATGTACTGTATGAAATGAACTGGTTCAAAATTACGTATACCATAGTCACAGAAATGAAATAACAACAGTTCATACATGGGCCAGAAAAATCCGGAGGGAGGTATGGAGACCTCGGGGGGGGGCCGAAAAGAGGTCAAAAAACGCCTATTTTGGCTTAAATAAGCGAAAATTTCCTCCCTCCGGGAGGGGGGGTGGGGGAGGTATGGTCAGCCGAGGGGGAGGGGTATACCCCCTTACCCTGTATGCAACAGTTTAACTTTTCTGACAAAACGCCAGATACCTGCATTTTGTGAATGCCTAAACCTGATACCTGATTGTGTTTTCGAAGTACCTGTACCTGTTCTATAATCAGGTACTTTCTCAACCAACACCTGACCACAGTAGCTAAATAATTCATGAGATTTAGGCCAGCGCGGCAAGTTTTGACTGAATAAACTAGAAATATGTAATAAAACTGTGCCAAAAGTCGCTAAATTAAAAGGCAAAACAAGAGCAATCATATATGTACCAGAAAAATCGGTAGGGGGGGCTCGATGGTCATCTCAGGAATCGGTCCCAAAAACTTCCAAAAATCACCTATTTTGCCTTTAAAAAGAAAAAATCGGTGAGGGGGAATGACCGACTGAGGGGGGAATGTATACCCGCCGCCTGGCCCATTTATGACAGCAATAATATGTGTATATTAGGTTTCTAAGAAATCTTGAAAATCACCGCGCTACTAGGCTAGGCGTTGGTTAACACTGCATACATACATATGCATATGCGTACATACACATAAAAGAAGGGGTACCATGCTTTTTTTGCTTAGGATGGTGTATTGGTGGTACAGGTGCCGAGAGTTACCAGTTCGTCAGCACTGTGTTTAGTGTGCTTCTTATACTGGGACCACACTGTCCTCCGAACCAAACCGTGCAAAACTGCATCATATGACTACAACAAAGTGCTGCGTTTAAAAGAGTAAATGCATCAGCATCAGGACCCTACATACAGGCAACCTATCAGATTTATAACAATAATCAATACCTTCGGCCATTTAGACGGTGTTGATGCAGACATTCCACTCAAATCAAAACAGCAACTAAGATAACGGTGGTTTTCCTTCACTCTACCAACAGCGTTTGCAGCGTGCATGTTTAAGAATTCACAAGCAAGTACGACCTCGCCTTCACAACCATAATACTTTCAGGATGTGTCAGCAGTTAATTTACAAAGTCAGATTATATTATAACGCTTCAACAACGATTTTACAGCACTGTAGTGCTCAAATTGCCATTACCTAACTTGCTAAAAAGGGGGAAATGGCCGTGCATGACACTAAAGTTTGGAGGGCCATAACTTGAAAACTAGAAGAGATCCAAAAAATTTGAAACCAGTTTTCGAAAGCACATTTCATGGGCTATTTTGTGTTAAATTTGTAGCCGGATAGCTCGATGCCACGCATGTGAAACATTTGTATTTCTGAAGACGTGTTTTTCGGCCTAATCTCTGCAAAAAACTGCTTGTCAAATCGGAAATTACAATCCGACTCCGATGTCGATAGGTGCAAATGAAAGAGCGTCATTGGTTCTATAAATGTTCCAGATTTGGTGAGGATTACTTTAAAAATGCGCTTACGGCGCCCGGTCAAAGATGGAAGTCAATCAAAAATCGGCGGGCTCGAAAAAGCATGGTTTTTCAACTTTGGGCGCCGATTTCTCCGGAATGGGTGGGCCCCCAGCCGAACCGGCTGGGTTTTGTAATATCCACACTTTAGTGGTTCAGATCAGCGAATAAAAATGGGGAGTCAAAAAATTCCATCCGCCGCCCTCATAAGGCAACCTGCCCGATTTTTTTTTGCAACGCCTCTTAAATTTGACGTCTGAAAAGTCTAGCCAGTTCATTTAGAAGCACAACACTCAGGGCTGCATACTAGGAACACTAGGAGGCTTGGATTTGGTCACAAAAACATTAAACAAATAATTACAATCGTGCCAAAAATCTTTTTATTCTGATGAAAATTGACAGAATGGCGGCCATTTGAAGCATACATGTAACAGCTCCGGGCCGACCTGGAGGGAGGGGGATAGGGGGGGTTTCCTCAGGAGGGGGGGGTCGAGGGGGGGTTTCGCCCAGGTGGGGGTCCCAAATTTCGAAAAGCTCCAAAACGCCTAGAAATGCGTTTTTAGCACGTTTTTTTCAGTAAAGGACGCTAAAAATCGCTATTTTAAGCTGCCAAATAGCGTTTTAAAAAGCAAAAAATGACAAAAAGAGCTTCCAAAAACACCGATTTTTCTTAAATATCAGCAGTGGAAACGCCAAATTCGGTTTCCAAAGGCTTTTCAAGTGAATTTTAGTCTAAAAATTAGTGATTTCTGACCCAGTTTGTTAATACTGGAGCCACTACTAGTACTTGTATTTTTTGGTCGGGAGGAGGGGTCCCTTAACCTGTCTCCGGGGGGTTTGGCCTTTCCAGCAGGGGGGTAAACCCCTCAAACCCCCCTAGTACATGTACGATTTGAAGTTACTCCGAAAACTCGAAAAAGGGCAGGCGGTCTTTTTAATGGCCAACACTGTATGTACATACGCTGTTTGGTCATAATTATTCAAAGGCAAGTCAATTATCAAGATGTAATTTGTTCGTGACGCGGAAGACACGCAACACCCGCTGATCTCGTTTCAGCAAATTATGAATGCTCTCTAGCTAAACCATTAGCTTCCTCACGTAGCATCGCCATAGAATCTTTTGCCTATGTACCGAGTGGCTAAGGTGGAGAACGGTGAGATTATTTAAAATTTGTTCACAAAGTCGAACAGTCATTTATAGCAATGTCTCGCTTTGAGCGAGCTAAAACGGTCTCATTCAACGCAGAAATAGTGCAGATCTATGAGAGATTGACGCCGCACCACAAGAACTTAGTAAAAGAAAGTTTTCTTCGACTCGATGCTGACCCTGTGACCAACGGAACTTCGATTTTTATCAAGTACAGTCATCTTTCAAATAAGCATTAGTTAAGCCAATCTAAAAGATAGTATACAAGTAGTAGTCTAATCGAACATCAGTTGAGAGTCCTTACATAACCAGGTTTACTAGAACAGATTTACATTAGAAAATTGAAAACAGAAGAAAAAAGTTGTTTATATAAAATGATGCACACTCGGCAAAACTGACCTAGTTACATAAGAAAAATGCACAGGAAATAAGAGTTGTTTACATAAACAACTGTACAGAGTTAAACAGTATATTCTAGGCTTTTTAACGAACATCCAGATTACCAGTGGCTATTTCCTAAACTGAAGAGTTTCTCGGATTACGCCTTCTATCTTACACCAGCCATAAAAAGTCACGCCGTCGTTTTCATGGGTGCTCTACGAAAGGTGATATCGCGATTAGACGATCAACTTGCCTTATATGGAGCGCTGTCAAGAATTGCAAGAGCGCATCAAGCAAGAGGGATCACCAACAAACACATCCAAGTTAGTTCTGCTGATTTCTTACAGTTGTTTTATTTATTTACTCTGTAGGAGTGCGTCAAGTCGGTGTTGCTTGTGGTCAAGAACACCAGCAAGCCGCCCAAACTTGGTAAAGATTTGGCGGAGGCGTGGGAGATTTTGTTCGACGTAATCGGCGCCCTGATAGAGGAATTCAAAAGTGCTGATTCGACCGGAAAATTGCTGTTTAGACAACGCAGCAAAAGCTTGTGATTGAAAGCTTACTTGTTGCCCTTGTTGTAAACCACATTGTAGTTATCAATCACGCATGTCCTACTGTATGTGTCGTCGACCGCAAGGATGGGGATCTCAGCCTGGCCGGCTATTCTAAACTAACATATTTAGCGAAAATTTCATAGTATTTATTAGATTTGACAGCATTCTGTAGCCGGCGTTCCGCTTCAAACAGAGCTCATCTTATCAGTGTTTACAAACAACATAAGCCACAAGCGCATAAACAGCCATCGTTTTGAACAATGTCTTCCCAAAGACAGTCAGAATTCGACTCAGTTTTCGCCAAATTGAACGTCTACGGTCGCTACAACTTATTGTGTTTGGTCTGCCACCAACTACTGGCGTTCGGCTTAGCTACGGGCAGCATCGCATCGTTCACAAACATCGGAGGTTTAAAACCAGACTACTTTTGCTCCGACCCTCACCTAAACTCATCAGATGCGTGCAGTTTGCTAAAAAACTGCACAAACTTGACCATTGTGTCCCAGTTTTACTCGGTGTACCAGGAATTCCAGTGGGCGTGTATTGACATGGCCATTCCGTGGTCTGTGGTCAGTCTGAATTACATTCCGACACTTTTTGTGGTGCTGTTGGCAGGCCCGTTGTGTGACAGATTTGGCAGAAAATATCCTATTTGCATAGGTTTGATAGCAAGACTGATCTTTAAGATTTTGGTGGCCACCAGTCAAAGTTGGCCGTTTTATTTGATTGCTGATGGAATTGATACGGTTATGGCTCCACTTTGGTGGTCCGGTATGATACCGTTGGCCATGGAAACTGTAGGAAAACAGTACCGCTTGCTGCAAGGTTTTGCCTTTCAGTGGACAATTGCCTATACAGTACGTTTCGCTCATACATGTAACAGGTCATCCGCCGATGGGGGGAGCGGGTTGGGGGGTCTGGCGCCGGCCGGGGGGGTCTGAGCCAAAATTTTGGGAGGGGGTGGGGCACTAAAATACGCTCAAAAATCGAAAAAATCGCAATTTTTGGGCTAAAAATCGTCAAAAATCGCTAATTTGGGCTGAAATACAGTTAAAAAGTGCTGTTTTGCAGGCGATTTTGGCAATTTTTGTGTCTGAAATTGTAAAAAATTGCAAAAATTTGTTCAAAAATTTATTTGCCAGAAAAATCGGAGGGGGGTCCCCATCCGGGGGGGGTCTGGCCTAAGTCGGGGGGGCAGACCCCCCAGCCCCCCTGTTGCATGTATGGTTTCGCTACGTCTTTGTTACATTTGACCTGAGGTCTCAAAATTGTATTTAACTACAGTATTAAAATTACATACTGCACTAGATGACCGTGTGTTTACTATCTTCAGGTCTAGGGGTCGTGTCCGCATCCATGACAGGGTCAGCGTCCGTGTCCGTGTCCGTGTCCGGTCCGTGTCCGGTCCGTGTCCGTGTCCGTGTCCGTGTCCGTGTCCGTGTCCGTGTCCGTGTCCGTGTCCGTGTCCGTGTCCGTGTCCGTGTCCGTGTCCGTGTCCGTGTCCGTGTCCGTGTCCGTGTCCGTGTCCGTGTCCGTGTCCGTGTCCGTGTCATTATCCATGTCCACGTCAGTGTTAATGTTGGTGTCAGTATCAGTGTCAGTGTTGGTGTCAGTGTCATTGTCGGCGTCATTGTTGGTGTCATGCTCGGTGTCATTGTCACTGTCTGTCAGTGTCAATATCTGTGCGAGTGCAGTGTTCGCTTAAATGGGGGAAAATTTGAACAGGTGGTGAGAATATTTTCAAGGTTGAGAAAGTAATCATTTTAGTTAGCAGCTTTAGCAGCCTACCTATCCGGAAACTGGCGAACCCTTGTTTGGGTCGGCTTTTTCCTTTCGCTTCCTGCTACCTTCGGCTTCTTCCTAATGCAGGAGAGTCCACGTTGGTTGATTCAAAAGAAGCGCTACAGTCAGGCAGCTTCCGTACTCAATCGAATGGCTTTTGTGAATGGTCAAAAAGACTTGCACTTCACAGTTTCTGAACTGAAAAACATTCACGTAGGTGAAGACCCCAAAGTTCACCTTAGAGACGCCCTCAAACTGTTTACCAAGTGGAAGCTATTGAAACATTTGATAGCCATAGTGTTGCTCAACTGGGGCATAGGTTGCGTCTATGCTGTAATCTTCATGAATATTCAAGACCTGGCAGGCAATCCATTTGTGAATGTAGCCCTAATGGGAATTCTCCGTCTGTGGTCCCCTTTGGCAGTGGTGCTTGAAAAAAAGGTCAGATGGTTTGGCCGCAGAATGCAACTGTTGGCACCGCTGACTCTGGTCTTTCTCTGCTTTCTATTTGTGGCTGTTGTGTACAGTTTTGGGTATCGTCAAAATTTGCATACAGCTACCACTGCGGCGGCACTGTGCGGTTATGCAGTGGCAATCAGTCTTGTGAGTGTGGTTGTGGACCAGTTTTCGGTTGAGCTTTTTCCCACCGTACTCAGAGTGACTGCCTCTAGTGTAATGTCGGTTTTTGGAACTTTGTGTGCAATCACCAACCCACAATTGGTTTACAGCAGGAATTATTGGAATGCACTGCCCTACTTGGGCACTACTGCTGTACTTGGAATAGCGCTGATTGCCGGATTAGTGATTTTGCCTGAGACAAAAGATAAGAGTCTGCCTGATACGCTCGAATCTGTCATTGATCAGAATGAGAAGATTGATATTACTGGCAAAACTGACTTTTAGGGGTCCCTAATGAGGGCGTATATCTCAGGATCTAAGCAGAGCACAGTAATGAAAATTTCAGCAATCTTTTAAAATTTATTGATCTTTCATTTAAAAAAGGATTCACTCAAATCCGTTGAGGTTTGCAGTTGCTACAGCGGTGGCAAAACTGACTATTAGGGGTCCCAAACAAAAATTTTAATTTTATCTACCGTATTCAGTTGACTCCTAAGCCTAAGCCTGAGCCTAAGCCTAAGCCTAAGCCTGAGACTAAGCCTAAGCCTGAGCCTAAGCCTAAGCCTAAGCCTAAGCCTAGGCCTAAGCCTGAGCCTGAGCCTAACGTAATAGAGGGACCCCTAAAAGTCAGTTGTTAAGGCAAATCTCAACGGATTTGAATGAATCTTTTTTTAAATGAAAGATCAATAAATTCTTAAAAGATGCTGAAATTTTCATTAATGTGCTCTGCTTAGATCCTGAGATATACGCCCTCATTAGGGACCCCTAAAAGTCAGTTAAGCCGATATTACTGAGAGTTCGCTATAAAATTGATTGATTAAATGGTCAGCCCCAGATTGAATAACCAAACATGGTACATTCAAAAACACATTTCTAGGTCCCTCTCTATCTTATAATATTACACTGTATCTCTCTCTGCAAGTGCAACACCTCCGAAGATGAAACGATTTTCAACTCAACATCGATCGATATCGATATTTATAGTTATGCAAGAAAATATGAAAAATTGAAAGAGCAAACTGCTCTCGCTGCTTATCAGTCAATGCTGATGCAATCAGCGATCTGATATCAATTAAGTAGAGAATCGCAGAAAAGGTAGTGGCCATTCTGAAGCTCTTAGATGAAAAGGTTGACCCCTGAGGCCGATGCGCCATCCTCTCCTCATTAGGCATAAATGAGCTCAGACAGAATAGCGTATTTTAACTTGCCTTAATGACAAATAAGCCAAAAAATTCTCGACTTTAGTAAAAATGGGACTTTTTGCTTACCATGTTATCAACCACCCATTAGCCGGGGGCACCCCTCAGGGTTTGAAAATTCACCACCACTCAGCCTTCTGCCTCCTGCTTCAAGTGTGAGCAGCTCTTCAGTTGCTGCAGACATTTAAGAACCTACAGTAAGCGTTTCTGTTTGAAAGCTGAGAATGCTGAGAAATTGATGTTTCTGAGAGCTATCATCATGGCACTGTAGGTTTTGACTATACCATAGATATTTGAGTTGTCCAGGAAAAACTGTTTTTTTACTGTTTGCAGAGAAATAAACTTCGTGTCAGTTTTATTTTTTCCTACTTTCCACACAAAAAATATCGATGCGAAATATCGCGATATCGATATTGGAAAAAAGGTCGATATATCGACTTTTCGATATCGATATATCGTCGGAACCCGACTAATTTGGGCTGGAATACAGCTAAAAAGTGCTGCTTTAGACGCGACTTTGCCATTTTTTGAATCTGAAAATGCAAAAAATCGCAAAACTTAGCTCAATAAACTACTTACCAGAAAATAGGAGGAGGGTCTGGCCTAAGTCGGGTGGGGGCAGTCCCCCTGTTCAGTATATGGTGCCAGTACCATAAACGGCGGAGGAAGTGCCAGACTGTAAAAAGCGTTTCTGAATAAATTTACGAGAATTTATCGCACAGTTACTATAACACAAATCGCAAGAGAGAGAGATCCGAAAGTAACACTGGAATGGCGTATAAACTTGAACCAGCAACAGAAGACACTTCACTTAGTCTCTTTTCCGTATCTATATCGCCTTATTACCAACACAAAAGAAAATAGCGTTCAATATAACAGTTGCACCGCCTTAGAATAGCTCAAAAATAACTCGCCTCACCATTCACTACAACAAAACCAAAAAACAACTGTAGTATCTTAGTATAAACTAAGCACACTAAGAACAGATTGGCGTCTGCAAAAGAAAGAAAAAAGTGGCACTGTTCTCTGCTCAGAACCATCAACTAGTCAATTACGCATCACACAATACTGCTAAAGTATACAAAATAAAGGAAGAAAAAACGTCATTTACACGACAATCCTGAGGCGCTTCCACAGGGGCGGACGAAAATTTGCATACTACGGGACAGACAACAAACAGCACTCGGTACAACTCCACTGAGCGCTCGAAGCTAAGCCGAATAATGGACTAAATGCGGGTCTTGAAAAAGACGAGAAATTGCCCGATTACTCAGCAAAATCTTCAAGAGCTCAGCTAAAATAAGATAGTGCACAAAAGATATTAGGAACACAGATAGAGAAACATCAGTAGGACATAATGCTGGAACTGGTGAGCGTGGCCGTGTCAACCTGCTGATCACTGGAAGAACTGTACACAGGCAAAGCGTGAGGATCGGAGGAGGCCAAGGACGGCATGAACGAGTCAAACAGGTCCAGCATTCCCTCATCGGGGCCCAGGGAGAACATGTAGTCATCAGGGTCGGGAGGCCTCTCCAGCGATATGAAGGCGTTGTTCTGCGGCGCCTGGGCGTCCGATAAAAGGCAACTCTTGATTGGCGACTGGAAACTGGTCGCCTCCACCTCGTCGATCAGCGATAGAGCACTGTCGCGCGACACTGAAATGCCCGTCCTTCTCTACATTAGATTAGCGCAACTTCACCAGCTAACACTAGTTTTTTCTTATGATATAAATAAAAATCACCCAAAATCAAACCTGTCCCAACACCGCACTAAACTGTCACTCAGGATAATAAAACCAAGAAAAATACAGAACTGAGAAAAGCCTATAGTCCGTTCGAAACCCGATTCCTACTTATCCTTATCAATAATGGGAAATAAGAAAAGTGTGGACTGCAGAGAAAACTAGAAAAACTGCTTACACTGATCGACGAGCTGAGAGTTGTGAGGGGCGGTGAGACTGCCGGTGAGGTCCGAGTGACCTTGCTGGTGCGCCGAAAACCCGTCGTCCGTTTCGTTAGCACTGGACGTCACTTCCGGCTTGTCGTCCGGACACAAGTAGACCTCCACTTGTCTCGAATCGCTGCTTCTAATTAGCATTTGCAGTTTCTGAAAGTAGAACGTTAGTCCATTGAGAGGCTACGTATCTACGTAAAAGTTTTATTGGCAGTAGTAGTAGTTAGTATGCAATCACGGCCCCTTACAGGCCAGTTTTTGGTGCAACTGCAACGTCTGATATGTCTGCGCAGTTAAATCAGTCTACTTGGCTACAAGCCGACTACTAAGTCATGCAAAAACGTGAACTTTGCAGAATTGAAGCTAGTATGTAGTCTTTCAGTAAACCAACCGTTGGCAAAAGACTCAGTAAAATAGTGGCGCATTTTCAAATAAAGCAGGTTGCACGTAACAAATGGGTTCGCTCCACCCCGCATAGGTCAAACCCTAGTAAATTGCAAAGTTGCAAATATGCGTAGTGCACTGGCTTAGAGTAAATCAGTTAAAGTACGCATTGAGGGAAAACAAGTTTAAATCATGTTTGAAAGAATTTTCGGGCTCTAAGTGAGCAATAACGCAGCACTGATGGACATTAGAAACGGTTTGCTTGTGTTGTCATGAACAAGAAACACCAACAATTCCCCACTTACACTACCAGCACGCAGTCAGCGGTAGAGATTGAAACATTAAAACCCACCTGTCTGCTCTGTTTTATTTTGTTTGCAAACTCCCTTCAACATGTAACAAACAGGTCCGGCCCGGGACGGGGTGGGTACGGGTTTGACTGTCAGGTGGGGTTCAGAGGGCGCTCAAAATTTCAAAAACAAGCTCCAAAACCCCTGGGATGCCGTTATAGCACGTTATTTAATAATATTATAAAGCCAAAACTTTTATGCTTCCAAAGAGCGTTTAAGAGCTAAAAACAAGCATAAAATGACAAAAAGGCTTCTAAGACACAGGTTTGTCTCAAATATAAGCAGTGGAAACGACAAATTCAGTTATCAGTGTTCCGACGATATCAAAACTCGGCATCGATATATCGTCGGAACCCTAGCAGGGATGTGCGGCGTGTTTCTTTTATGAAAAAAAATATATTTTTTTCCTAAGGGGTCGGAAAAATATGTTTTGTGGGAAAAAAATAGCGCTAAAAATAACCATTTTTGATATTTTAGTGAAAAATGGTCTTGTATTGCGTGTAATAAGCCAAATTGTCTCAAAACGGCTAGAAAAAAGATTACTATATTTTGCATTAGTAGATAAAAAAATCATTTTGGCGACAGAAAATTTGAATATAACGCTTACTAACGCGAATTCCCGGGTAATGATTCATACCGGTTTCGGCATTTCTATCTGTAAAACATAAATAAATTTGTGGTCTGAAGTGACACTAGAAAACGTTAGAAAGCATAAGATAAGATTAGGCTAGAGTCCTCAGAACTTGAGCAGCAGTTTTTAATTATTTCTGTGCCATTTTGTTTACTAACACTTATATTTTCAGCTCTGCCTTTCTAGCTAGGGGTACGTATGTATGTAGACTGAAAGATACCCCAGTCTCCTTCGGGTCAGGGAACTCGAGACAGGATCCGGTGGGAGCCTTGATGGCGATGACGGTCTGGTCCTCCATGCCCTTCACTAGTCTCAGGTCGCGGTAACTGACGTAGGCGTAGGGGGTGTCTGTGGGGTCTTCCATGGCCAGTTTAAGCGCGTTCTGCATGTTGCCAATCAAACTGTCCAGCTCCGCCTCCTCCTGCGCCAACTTCCGCTCCTCACTGCGCATCAGCTGCACCTGCACTCCGCAATCACCGTCTATCTGGGCTCTCAAATAATCATCAGTAAACAATAAATAGAGAGAGAGAGAGGTAGAAGGACCTACTTCCATCTGATGCTGTTCTTGCCCATTTTCTCTATCAGATCTATTCCCTCAAGCACGTTGGTTATGTCGTAGAGCCGGCGCTTCTGAATGCCCAAAATCTGCGCTGCGTCGTTTAGATTTACCACCTCAATACGTACAGTATGTAAACATCTAAATATTACCATCACACATCTAACAAAGTCAGGCTCTTAACGCCGTTTATGGTACTGCTGGCACCATATACCCCCAAGTTCGGGGACTGCAGTGGTACCATATATGGTACCCTTCCCTTACCCATGGCCTTGGGTGCCGGTACCATACATTGTACCATTACCATATGGTACGAAATCTGAACAGAGCGGCGGTGGTACCATAGGTACAAATGTCAAGGTAGGGGTACCATATCATGCATGTAACAGGGGGTCTGGGGGTCTGCCCCCCCCCCACCCGACTTAGGCCAGACCCCCCCCCCAGATTTCCCCCCCCCCCCCCCCCCCCCCGAGCCGATTTCGCCGACCCCCCCCCCCCCCGATTTTTCTGGGAACTAAATTTTTGAGCAAGTTTTTGCAATTTTTTACAATTTCAGAAACAAAAAATTGCCAAAATCGCCTGCAAAACAGCACTTTTTTAGCTGTATTTCAGCCCAAATTAGCGATTTTTAGACCAAAAATGGCGATGTTTTTCGATTTTTGAGCGTTTTTAGTGCCCTACCCCCCAATTTTGGCTCACCCCCCCCCACCCCCGGCCGGCGCCAGACCCCCCAACCCCCCTCCCCCTTCGGCGGATGACCTGTTACATGTATGTACCATATTATATGGTACCACCACAGTGGCCAAACGTGGGTACCGGTACCATATGGTATCGGCACCTTATATGGTGCCAGTACAATAAACAGCTCATCCGCCGATGGGGTTCGGGCCCAAATTCTAGGGGAGGGGCTGGGTACCAAAAACTAAAAACACACAAGAATCGCCAACTTCGCTAAAATACAGTGCTGTTTTACAGGCGATTTTAGCAATTGTAGTCATGTTTGAATTCCTAAAAACAATTGAAAAATATGCTCAAAATTTTTTTCAGAAAAATCGGAGGGAGAGGGTCGGAAAAGTGGTCTCGGGCAGACTCACAGGAGCACCCTGTTGCACGCATAGGTACGATATTTCAGAACACTAAAAAGAAAATTGAAGCCTACGATTCAGTGAATGTGGCGATTTGTCTGGGCGAAAAGGATATTGAAAGACGTAAACTGACAAAAGAAATCGGCACCACAAAATGTACAGGGTGGGCCATTTATCTATTCCCAGTTTCATTAGGACATAACTTTTTCCTACACATACCGATTTTGCTGAAATTTTGTATAGATAGGCCCTGATACTTCAAGTTTTTACTGTTAAAATTTTAGCGCGTTCTGACATGAAATGTCTGAATAACAGTAAACTTTTCAAAAGTTCGTTATTGCACTGTGAATTATACTCATAGTACAGAACGAGGCTGGCGATTTGTTTCTTTCTGCCTTCTGATGACAATTTTCGTATCGATGCCTCCCACTGGGGCCTGGCGGTGCGTGCATGGCTCAACGAGTGGTTCCCAAACCGCTGGATGGGCCGCAGATCCCCAACATGCCCTGGCCAGCCACCACGCAGCCCGGACTTAACGCCCGGCGACTTTTTCTTATGGGGCTTTATCAAGTCAAAAAAAAGTCTATGCTACGCGACCGGCTGACATTCCAGAACTGAAAGAGCGCATCAGGATGGGCTTTGAAGAGATTACGGTCGAGATGCGGCAGAAGACTATGCTGGAGTACCGACTGAGGCTGGAGAAAGTGATCGAAACAAGTGGCGGCCACGTGGAGACGCATAACTAGCGACCAGAGTGAAGGATTAATTTTAAATTTTAACTGTAAAAATTTGAAGTGTTAAGACATTTGTATGTAAAATTTTAATAAAATCGATCTGACTGGAAAAAAGTTATGGTTATATGAAACCGGGAATAGATAAATGGCCCACCCTGTATTATTCAGGACGTCGACAGTAGGGGAGGGGAGTTGTCGTCAGCCAGGTCGGCGGGATTTAGTCCAAATTGCGGGGGCACAGCCAGGGTTCGTGACAAGAGCAAAATTTCAAGACACTTCCCTGATCAAGCTCAAAATTCCCTGACCAGTCAAAGTGAGAAAACTTTATTATTGTATGACCGACCGTTACCCACCCAGAGAAGCTGAGAAAATTGAATGAAGGCAGAAAAACAAACCCCGTCCGGATTCAGTGACTTCAATTGAATGAACCGTTTGGTGAGAAGCAGCAGGGAACTATCGATTCTGGCGTTGGCACCGCAAATCAGTGGAGAAGCTGACTCTGCAACCAATTATAATTAAGCTTTACACTTCTCTCTACACAGACACAACACTGGCGCAGTACAAAAGATAGAGAATGGCTTATGACAAAATTTTCAGAAAACTGTCTCAAAACAGTTTCTTCGGCTATCGAAAATCTGTACGAACGTCGTTTCAAATCGACTACAGCCTTTTCTTTGCCGCTACAGTTCAGTCACAATTTAAATGTCTGACCGTGAGCCGCACGCAACGAACGCCAAAAATGCTAGCACAAGCACATTAGTTTTGTTTTCTGCGTAAGCTTTTAGCGTTTTGTGCTAGTCCGGATTCACTCTTCTAAAAAAGGACTACCATTATTTTGGAATGGATTATAAGAACAAAAATTCTTCTGTTCGGTGGCATGCCTACGCCAGTTTACTTATAATGTTGGAGACAACCACAAAAAACACAGCAAGTGCCAAGCTAAAGAAACAAGATGGCCCATTTATCTATCATCAATTTGGTCTTGCGAAATGTGTTCGTCAATAAATTTGGATGAAATTCTAGCACAACACGCACACGCCTCTCGTAATGCTGTCAAGTCTGTAGCTTCAACCACTAGTTATGCACTTCACTTGTCCGCCGTCACTTTCTATGACATCTAACGGTGGACACGTGCAAGTGCATAACTACTGTTTGAAGTGACAGACTTTACAGCATTTCGAGAGTAAAAATTCTCAAGTTGTGTGCATGTTGTGTTAAAATTTCATCCAAATTTATTGACCAACACACAAGTTTACAGCCAGACGGAACTCTGGATAGGTAACTGTGCCGTGCTGTACAAAACCAACCAGTCTTAGGACTAGCGGAGCCGCTAGCCGTCGAATCGGTCCGTTTGCGTCGCTTGCCGGCAGAGAGGGCCGGGGTCTTCTTAGCAGCGGAGTGGTGCGCTCGGGTCATGGCCGGTGGAGTGTTGAGAGTGAGCGACTCCAGATCCAATCGTCGCTTGGCCTTAAAAACTTTCGCCATCGATCGACACCACAAATCACTGGTAAATTAGACGAGAAATCCGGGCCAGAATTTAGGAGCAGACTTGGGCGGCCGGCCAACGTTCGCCAGCGAAAACCGGGACGTGAGAAAGTGAATTACTACAGTTTCACTGACCACCGCACCGCACCACCTCTTCTGTATACCTGACTGTCAGGTCGTATCGTAAACAACCGATTTATAGATTGATTTGCGATGCAGTGCCAGACCTGGCTGGCTTTTTCGGTTGCCTGAATTTTGAAAACTGAGAGGGACTGAGAATATAGGGAAAAAATAATTCCTGACAGTTTTCGTAAAAATGGGCTAGTTTTATCGAGCCGTGTTACTAGATTAGACAGCAAAGAATTACGTCACTGGATACATATAACGGGAAGTCTGTCCTCCACCCGACTTCGATCAGACCGCCCCCTAGATCGGGACCCCCAGAGACGATTTTTCCTACCCCTGCCCTCCAGTATTTTTGGCAAGTAAATTTTTAACCAAATTTTTAAATACAGTATAGATCAAAAAAATTGTCCCATCGCTTTTTCGGCCTTCACTCAAACGTTTCGTTCTCAGTACATTCTTTACCGATTTGGCTCAAATTTTCAGCAAAAATTAACAACATGGTTGGCTAAATATTCTGCAAGTTTAGTGCCAAAATTCCGACTCATACTGGTTTTATGACCCGAAAACTAGGAATGAGGGTGGTCCACGCAAATTTATTTTTTTTCGGTAATACAAGGAGTACAGTCCTGAAACTTGCAGGAATGATTGGTGTTGCTATTGGGCATAACATACTAAGCAGGCAGCCCTGTAGCTCAAAGGGCACTAAAATGGGGGAATTTCAAAAACATGAGTGAAAATCCCATAGTTAAGAAATCTGCACCTTCTAGAATCAAAGCACTGAATCTGTTGTTAATCAACATAGATTGTAGCAGGAAGTTCGACAAATAAATGAACCTGATATTTAAGCTCTGTTCCACACCATAGTAACCATCCCTGCAGCGTTTTTTGAAAATTGAAAATCTTTAGAATCGTCAGTTTGCCGGTTTTACGAAGAAAAGTCATATTTCGTCATGTTTTTGAAATTCCCCCATTTTAGTGCCCTTTGAGCTACAGGGCTGCCCGCTTAGTATGTTATGCCCAATAGCAACACCAATCATTCCTGCAAGTTTCAGGACTGTACTCCTTGTATTACCGAAAAAAATTAAATTTGCGTGGACCACCCTCATTCCTAGTTTTCGGGTCATAAAACCAGTATGAGTCGGAATTTTGGCCCTACACTTGCAGAATATTTAGCCAACCATGTTGTTAATTTTTGCTGAAAATTTGAGCCAAATCGGTGAAGAAGTGACTGAGAACGAAACGTTTGAGTGAGGGCCGAAAAAGCGATGGGACATTTTTTTTTATCTATACTGTATTTTGAATTTCAGACTATACTATACGTAGTCTGTAAAACAGGACTATTTAGCTCATACATGTGCATGGGGGGTGCCCAGGGGGGGACAGGGGGGGACGAAAATGAAAATCTACCAAACGTTGCTAGAGGCTGCTAGAAAGCCTCCAGATGCGTTTTTAAGCCACAGAAATCAATTTTGGCAACTACGCAACTACGCACCCTTCCTCCAGGCAACTACGCACCAAACCCGAAATTTTTTCAAATTTTCCTGGAAAATTTCGATTTTTTGACAATGTTTCTATCAGAAAAGTGGTTTTTTGGCAATTTTTTGTCGAAAATTTGACTTTTACCGCAAATTTTTGAATTTTAACCGAAAATTTCGTATTTTCAGCCAAATTTTGGATAAAATTCAAATTTCCCGCCAAAATTTTGGGCGAAAATTCAAATTTCCCGCCAAAATTTGAATTTCCCACCGAAAATTTGCACCTATATCCAGGCAACTACGCACGGAGACCTGGCCGTCCCTCCCTGAGCCGCCGACCATGCACATGTATGATTTAGCTATATTTGAGCCCAAATTGGCGATTTTTTTCGATTCTAAATCGGACTTTCTGTCTTACCACCCCTCAGCCGCTCCTACCCCCTCAGCCCCTCTCAGGCGCTCCTACCCCCTCAGGAATTGAAAATTCTACCCCCCCCAGCCGAAATGATTTTGACTACCCCAACCCATTTTTCGGCCCACGTATGATCCGCGGATGACCTGATACAGAGGTCCGTGGAGTTCTCGGGGGACCCACAGAAAGTAAAAAAAAGGCCTTAGGGAAGAGGCATGGTCGGTCGAGGGGGTATTGGCCAGAGATGGGGTAAATCCCCAAAACTCCCGGCCCATAAACACTCAGAAATGACAAACACCAATTTCGGGCTAAAATCCGTAACAAATAGCTAATTTGAGCTCAAATGCAGCTAAAAAGCGCTGTTTAGGAGGTCGGAAAAATGGTCTAATTGGATTCCCTCCCAATCGGGGGTGGAGGGCAGGCCAAAGTCGTATGGGGGCAGACCCTGGCCCTGGTATCGGTTAAACCGGCTACCGGAACCAATACAGAATGGCTAAGAAGCCAATATCAAAGACATCTAGAAACTAAACTACATGATGAAAGAGATTTATATTTGGCCTTTGCATTCCTTTGTTCATTGTTGTGTCTAGTTGACTAGTAAACGCGTTGCTTCCTTCATTTTTGGTGCCGAGACCCGGGACCTAGGCCAAATATAAATCTCTTTCAATACCTACCCAACAGCTAACAGAGGCTTAAAGCATTCAAGCATACCAAAAAAGGAGAGAGAGTTACCTGGGGACTGGGTGTCAGTTGAGTGTTGAGGGCGGCCCAAGTTCCGACCGAGGCAGGCGGGGGTTCGGAGGCGGCAAGCAAGTGCGAGTGAGGTTCGGGAGTTCCGAAGCCGCCGTAGCTGGCGGACTCAATCGAGGTGTGAGGTTGTTTTTGAGCGCTCCGCAAGCCCTGCATTGCCTGGGCCGCCATCAGTACCTCCGGGGTCAGCGCCGACTGCTCTGGGCTCTGAAAGAGAGACAGACAGTCAGCAGTGCTAAGTCTTCCCTGCGGCGCGTGTCCCATGTCAGATGATCCTCTGACTCGACGACACACGGCCGACCCCCGGCCAAACGCGACTCTGCCGAATCGGCATTATTTAATCGACTTTAGATAAGAAGACTGCGCCGAGACTAAAGGCTTAACGCCTTTTTGTTAGACTGTTTGGATTGGACAAACACGATCGGATGCTCTCTGGCCTTAGGTTCGCATGCCACTGCTAACTGGCCAGATCGGAAAGGACAACACGAAACAGTCAAAGATTTCACGTCAGTTTTAAACAGACCATGGGTGGAAAAAGTAAATAGTTTAACCTCTACAACTGTATGTACCTTCCATAAGCGCACGTAGCGATCGACCGGAACCGGAACCTTTTCAAGTTAGGTCAAGAATTTCAGAGATCAGCTACCTCCCTTTTAAGAAAGAAATTCATTGTTGAAAATGTCAGCAGTAAGAATTTCTAAATTTAATGGTCTGACAACTGTTGCCAAAACAAAGCTTTTAGGTGACATTTGAATGGGTTTCAGCGCTGTCGCATGATATTTTTCAACAGGTTATTTTATCTATCCAGAGTTTCAGCTTCCTGTAACTTTTTTGTTCGTTAATCAGTTTGGCTGAAATTTTAAC
>JASANB010004446.1:0-17826 GCA_030248155.1 Sabatieria punctata | reverse complement strand
GGTGTTTGCTTTTTGGACAGATCAAATTAATCTAAGACTAGGTACATAGGTTGCTTAGGCCACTGTTTTGGTGTGAGGAAATGAAATATTGCGAATAATCTTTTTATTCTTCACGTATTTCTCGTGCACATGAAAAATTATGGTTTCATTTATCTCAAACCTCATTTGTTTGCTATTGTTGCAACTAGGGATCGTCCCTCCTAAAACGAGTTTCTTCTAAAAATACACGGTATTTCTTGCGCCTGCAGAGAAAATGCGTCGCACGATTTGAGCGGTAGGCGTCCTCCTTTTTTAACGCCGCTTCCCCCTCATCCCTGGCTGCTATACAATTGAAAGTTTGCATAAACACACAGACTCGTCTGTATCGTCTTTTTTCGACATAATCCAACAGCGATTTCTTTTTCTCGGAGTAGATGGACGCAAATCATTATTAATGAAAAGGTTCTACTACTTAATCAGTTGAAAGCTACATATAGCCTTCTCTGATTTTTAGATCTGAGTTACATGCTTGATAAGTCAATCATAGTAGAAAAGAAGCAAGCAAGGAATATGCACAAAATTTTGGCTGCATATGTGTATGTTTTTCTTCAGTGTTAGAGTCATTAAATACTGGAATTTCTTATCAAATCAACAACTCGCATCCGCCTCTCCTCGAGCCTTTTCTCAATCAATAACAATGCCAAAATTTGCTCTGCGGCTTGAGTAAGTGCGAAGACCTTCGAGCCGTGCAGGTTGAAAGCATTCTGGAGTTATGTTGCCTTTCTTTTTAGTTGTGAGAATAAAGTTATTATTATTATTATTATTATGTTTTATGCGTCAGTTTTGTCATCAGTAGCGCATGCCAGTATATACTAGTAGAGCTAGTATGTTAAATACATGTTTCTATCCGTTGTTCAGCCGGATATCAGCTGATTATTTCAGAGAGAACTGCTGAATTTGTTAAAAACTCTCGCGAGCGGCCAAAATCGGGTTCGCTTGCAATACGGCGCCTAAGAGTTTTTCGGGAGGGTGACCGAAATTCGGTTGCCCTTCCGAACGTTCGGGAGAGGGACCGAATTTGGTCACCCTCCCGAAATTTTGTTGCAGCGCATGGCCACGCTCTGCCAGCGGCCGGCCGCGCAGTGGAACATTCGTCCCTTAGACAGTCAGGCACTTAACGCCGTTTATGGTACCAACACCATATATGGTACCGGCACCTTAGGTCCTCATGCACAAAGGGAGAAGCGTTAGTTGGGGGACTGAACCAAAACTCTAGTGTTTGAGGGAGTTAGACATACTCAAAAAGCTACAGCAACAAGTTTTTCTGACTGATTTTTAATTCAACACCACAGATAATCTACGCAACAGCATGTAAATCAAGATCTATTACACTGTTATCCGGCCACAACTCCATGCATGTGCATCAGTAGAAAATCGGTGCTCGGGTGAGCAGATGCCATCTCTTCAACACTGAGGTAGTGCTTGACACCGAACGGCCTGCAAATGTGCGGGCCGAGCAGAAAATCGTAGATCTCCATCAGTTGCTCCTCATGCAACACCTGCCAGTAGTAGAGGACCAGCTCAGTGCGCCAGTTCTGTTTCACATAGACCATGGTGATGGGTTGTTGGTGGGTGACCAGCAGATGCGACCGGTTGAGGCGAACTTCAAAGAAACAGAAAACCAGGAAACAGAGCATCAGCACGCAGACCAGTCTGACCAGTTGAAAGCAAGTGAGAACCGACTCTGAACCAGTCGGCAGACCAGTGTCAGTCCAGCCCAAGACGGCCGCCGCAGTGGTGAAGAGCTTATAGAGCAGCCAATCTGTAGAAGGCCGACTGGCCACACAAGATGAAGCAGAGAAAGACACATTTGCCACAAAGATGCTCAATGCTGCCTGTGCTGGCTCGACTGCAGAGCTTGTATAAGTGGTCCAGCAGCAGCACCACCACTAGTAGATGTGCAGCTAGGCGGAGGTAGTAGAGAGTGAGGAAGCTGAGGAAACACGAAAGCCCGCTGAACAGACAGCCTCCAGTCGGAGCTAGAACACGTAGACGGGGCGAGCTGACAGTTAAGAAAGGAAAGAGTGGCAGCTGGGTGATGGTGGGCAGGAAGACTAGTACCAGGTGCCGCTGACTTGGGAGGTTCAGGCTTCATCTGAGGGGGTGGCCATCACGGTCAGAAGCGATATGTCATTGGGCAATGGCAATCGAGAACAGTGACCAATGTCCATTTGAAGCGAGCAGTAGGAGAAATTGTCAGTGAAGAGAAGCAGACTGTGAAGTAGCAGAATGGATGAGAACAGACAGAGGGGGAATAGTGATTTGTCACGCTGTTTCACCACCCAGATTAGAACTGAACGCAACATTGAGATAACAACACACAACACAAGCCGATTCAGCACAGTCATACAATGGGTGGACGGAAATTTGAATAACACGGAACTGTTGTTTACTTTGCACAGGTTTCACTAAACTGTTAACAGCAACTGTACTCATACAAATGCGAGTGAAACAGCAGAGTTTTATAGAAGACCAACCATCCAGCAAAACAAACACACCGCATGGTGCGAGCAAAGAGCGTGTAAGACACAAATTTATATTGAGCAAAACTAATGAAAAACATGTTGACAATTTGAATAAAACCTAAGAAGATAATATCGTCGTGTTTATGACCATAATAACAACTTTCCAAGCGCTTCAGTGCGAATACCATGAAGTACCTGGCTGTTTTATACAGTGTAGATAAAAAAATTCTTGAAAATGTAGCCTTCGAAAACGCATTTAATATTTATTTTTAGGATAAAATAGACAGTTTTAGTACATAATTGCTTCATTTCTCCTATTTTTGCCAAATTTTTCCTCCCTACTTCCGCCGCAAGGGCAGTGTACACACCCACCCCCTGGGTATGCCACTGTCAGTGTGTATTACAGTGTGCAATAGGAGGAGGCAATATTGGCGCTTGCGTGCTCCATCAATTCCTAAACCTTGTCGGCTAAATTCAAGTAGGTGGTTGGAATGAAGCGACTTAATTTTCGGCTCATATCTTTACTCTTCATGCGGCCACCATACGTCGCCTGCAAAGCCCACACAGTTTACCAGCTAATATTTTGTACAGTGTGTAGGAATGAAATCGTTGTTTCTCTGTCTGACACTCTCAACTCTTTACCAAGCTGGTGCGTGGCATGGAAATTGAGCAGAACAGACAGGAGCAAGTGACTATACATTGCCCATTCTTCAGATGCCATTCTACGCATACTAGTGATTGGCGGCACTAAGTCCCAAAGAACAAGCGAACTCTACTACCCAAACCATCTCTCCAGAAACAAGATCTTCTATCCAAGAGCCAAGATCCGTCATCCACGACCGCTGGCTGGTCGAATTGGAAAGATGGTGTTCGTGCTAGATGGTGAAACAGGGAATGCTGAAGTGTACAACATAAGGAGAAACAAGTGGAGTGGTGTTGTGCCCAACTTACAACTGTCCTCATCTCACTCTGAAGGGGCGGGGGCAGTGGTGGGCGAGTTTTTCATAGTGTGTGGAGGCTGGAGCAGGAGCAACCGCACCGCCAGTGCCAAATGTGACTTCATCTGGTACCAGAAAGACATAAATGTGACCATCTGGCGCCGGATGGACTCGATGACAACGGCTCGCGCTGGACACGCTGCTGGTGCAGTGGGAAAGAAGTTGTACATGACCGGGGGCTTCATCAACGTTGGCAGCGAACTGATGCCCACTAAGGGAGTGGAGATGTGGGACTTTGCGGCAGGCTACAGTTTTTGGAAAGGCACCGCTCCTATGATCAGAAAACGAGCGCGACATGCGGCTGCTGGCTACGGTTCCTACTTATACATCTGCGGAGGTTAGCCACATTTCCCTTATATGCAGTCTCATCCACATAGGTACAAGTAAACGCCATATGCAAATTTTCTTACAGCAGTTTGCCTTTTTGTTTTAGATTGCCAAATTTGGTCTTTTCTGTTGTTTTTCTAACAGTTTTGAGTCACTCTGGCCTATTACAGTCAGGCACTTAACACCATATAAGGTGCCGGTACCATATATGGTACCGGTACCGTAAGTAGTGGTACCATGATATATGGTTCCTGCACCACATATGGTGCCGTCACCATATATGGTACCCCCACCTTCGGGGCCTGTGGTGGTACCATATATGGTACCGGTACCATATAAGGTGACGGTACCATATATGGTGCCGGCATAATGTAACAGGTCATCCGCCGATGGGGGGAGGGGGGGTTGGGGGGGGGGGGCTGGCGCCGGCCGGGGGGGGTCTGAGCCAAAATTTTGAGGGAGGGGGGTGGGCACTAAAAAACGCTCAAAAATCGAAAAAATCGCAATTTTTTGGCTAAAAATTGCCAAAAACCGCTAATTTGGGCTGAAGTACAGCTAAAAAGTGCTGTTTTGCAGGTGATTTTGGCAATTTTTGTGTGTGAAATTGTAAAAAATTGCAAAAATTTGCTCTAAATTGTACTGGCCTGATATATCGGAGGGGGGGGGGGTCGGTGAAATCGTCTCGGGGGGGGGGGGGGTGGGTCCCCAAATGGGGGTCTGGCCTAAGTCGGGTGGGGGGCAGACCCCCCAGACCCCCCTGTTACATGTATGGGTTCCGGTACCATATATGGTACCACTACACTACCCTCGGTACCGGTACCATATATGGTACCGGCACCTTATATGGTGTCGGTACCGCCGCGTCGTTGGCTCAGTGGGTAGCTTGCTGCCTCTGAGTCACGGCGGCCCCTGCATCCCTAGTGGTTGTAGTGGTTCATCCTCTCGGCGCGGCAAGTTTACTTGCTGCAAAGAGTTGGTCGTCGGCACAACGCTCCACCCAGGCCACCGAAAGCTGGTTTACAGCGAGTAGATAAAATGGGAACCAACTGGATCTGCCATTGCACCGAAGCTCCTCCTACAGCATGCCAATTTGGAGAAAGATCAATTGACGTCAAGTGCTGGCTGAGACGACACAACAAGGCCAATACCGGTTTAGGTCCAGCGCCGGGCGGCAGTGGACGCTGTCAGCACTACGACGTCAATGCGCCTGGCGCCCTCTTGGTGCCTGGCGCCCAACAGCATGGCTAGAGTGGCTGGCAGTGAAAGAAGGGCAACGTCCGAGATGACGAAACCACGGGGGAAGCGGAATGGACCTCGAGTCTGATCGCAGGCCGTAAGGCCCCCCCGCACATCGGATCGGATCGGATCGGTGTCGGTACCATAAACGGGGTTAAGTGCCTGACTGTATTATACATCGCAAATGTCCATTTTTTAAACTGAAACTTTAATGACATAACTTAGCTATTTTTAGGTTGGGTTTTTTCCGCGATTTATGTTTTTTTCCGACTCTCAGGAAAAAACCGCTTTTTTTCGAAAAAAACACGAAATAAACACCGGAAAAAACTAGTGTTGTTATGACTACTAGTCAAAGTCAAAGTGATAGTTAATACTTTTGTGATATTGCAGTCAAACGGACAGGTAGTCAAAGTCAAAGTTTGACTACCTTCGTTACCATAAATACGTAGTCAAACGAAGACCAAGTAGTCAAACCGTTTGACTATGACTACGTTTTGTGATAAGAGGCAGGCTTTTCAGACGTGCATTGTATTTTACCACTTTTCGCTCTTCGCCTTTGACAAATTGATACATTTTAGCACTATAGCACCAAACAACGTTTTTCTTTAAAATTCTGAAACAATGAAGCATCAGTCAGTGAATCTCTACATTCATCTGATTCAAGTTCCACAAGTCCAACACTAAAATTAAGACGTACAGTAGAATCTACATACAGTAGTGTAGATTATTACACTTTGGTTCAAGAAACGGAATCAAGAATTCGCTTAAAACACAAAGTTTTATTCTACATATTTTACGGCGTTTTTCCACAGCATGCTGTTTTTGGTTTACAGTGAAAATTTTGGAGGGGAAAGAACAACTCTACCATATGTGTTAGCGCCCAACCACTTTTTATTTCAAAGTGAATGATTTATTGATGGAATAACACCCATTTCAGGCTGACGTCTGGTAACTGAAACATGATAAATCCCTGAAAATGTCAATTTGGCTCTGTTTCAAAAAGTAGTCAAAGTAGTCAAACCGGTGGTCGTAGTAGTCAAATGGTTTGACTACGATATAGTCAAATTTGACTACTCTGGTATTGTACTCAAACGGACGGTAGTCATAGTCATAGTCAAACGGAAATTTTGGTATTGTAACAACACTAGAAAAAACCCACCTCACATCCCTGCTGCCGAGTAGAACTCAATTTTTTTTAGAAAGTTGACTGAGGCGTTTCTTGTCTGAACGCTTCAATTCAAATATCTACTGAATATTTGACAATTTTAACGCCACTTTCTAGCAAAATACATGTTAAGTTAAGTTCTCTAATACATTATACCTATTTTTTCGGAGTTATAAATAACAGTGGAAGTGAAATGCCTAATTGCGAACGGTTCAACAACAGATGGGAGAGCATTAAACAGATGCCAGCCAGTAGACGCGGGGGCCCGATGGTTCCATTCGAAGGATATCTCTACAGTTTTGGAGAGAATTACCAAACTTCAACTTTTGATATCCGAGTATATAAGTACAGCATCAGTGCAGACAAGTGGATTGTAATGGACAAACGATTACTGAAACGGCGTCAGTTTGCAGCGGCAGTCATTCTTCCATGACTGTCACAGTATGCCTGCTAGTGCTGAGAGCCAGACTGCTTTGGTTGAAATGGTTAATCTGAGTGTGATTTTTTTCAGAAATAGTACTGGCAAGATGAACTAAAATGATAAACTACAGCTTACGCGTCATTGGTGCGGGTAAAAAATGAGTAAGTAACAGGTAGAGAAGCCGATAAAGACAAGAAAGAGCCAGAAAAATAGTCTGTCCAAAACAGCAGCCACATCCTTCCAGCACTTTGCCATTTCTCGCTCACAGTGTCTTATCTCTTTGCGAAATAGACTCAACCTAGCTAGTGATGCCGAACTCTCCTCTTGGTCGATTTCGTTTTCTTCCAATTGATAGTGCTCCAGCATCAGTTTGTCAGTTATCTCCCTGACTTGGGACTGCCAAAACTCGATTTTGCCCTTCAATCTCTTCCGATGGCCTTTACCAGTCTGTCTAAGTTGATGCAGACACAGAATACAAGCCAACTTATCCAATACCAACCATCTAATCCAGTTGGGCACGTCTGAACTGCCCTTTTCATGCAAATTTAGGACCAAAACTGACAATGCCACTGACAGACTGGTCAGTACCAGCACCACAAACAAATAAACGGCTATCAGTGGCATTCTGTCTGCACTTTCAGGCAACTTTTCTCCCATAGACCACAGCAGCACATGATAGACTAGCATAATAGTGACTCCTAAAGAGACCTTCTCCCCTGAATCAGGGGAGAGACGAAAGACTAGCAGACTCATCAGCGAAATGATCACAGAGGGCCAAATAATTGTGTAAGCGTAGTACATGCTCTTCCGTTTGAAGCAGATCTGGCCCTTCAGCCACAGAAACGGCTCTGGACAACAGGGAAACTTTGTGACGTGCCGTTTCAAGAAGGTTCTTTCCCTGATGATTGAGAATTCGCCTTCAACGAAATCACTGAAGTCAAATCCATCTGCAAGATAGGGCGGAAGGGACAGATTGACCTCTAGACCATTGTGAGTCCAAGGGGCCAGAGTGATCGGACAGCACTGGGCGTCAAACGGATAATAGCTCATGTTTGCGTTGCACCCTGTGCGGGTTAGTATGGGAACAAAGTAATGTACATGGCCAGTGTATGCCACCACTGCATCGGGTTTGGGAGAGCATCTGGCTGATCAAACAGACCATTGTATAAAACGATGTTGGGAGTCCAGATTTTTTCTGGTCGCAAGTGAAGTTCCTGCAAACATTGTAGAACAATAGATAAATATAATACTTTGCAGACAACATGTCACAAATCCTTTATAACATCTTTCGCAAATTTTGCAGGTTAACCAGTCTATACATGGACTAAAAACTTAAACAGGTCAGATTTCTAGCACAACCGGTTAAAATCGGGCGGACTTTTTAACTTTCAGCGAACGTGGAAATTTGGCATTCTCAAAAATATGGTTGGTGCCCTCTGAACTTAAAACACTAGCCTACGGAATTTAGGTGTCCATTGCGTTTCCTCAGTTGAGGCGATTGTAATCCCTAACCCCACTACGTAGTTCGTTTAGCACTCCTTTTCTGTGCAGGGGTTAACACCCTCAGTTTTGAGAATGCGAAATTTTCACGTTCACTGAAAGTAAAAGTGCGCCCGCCAGATTTTAACCGGTTGTGCTAGAAATCTGACCTCATTAGGTTTTTTTGGTCTATGTAGAGATTGGTTAACCTACAAAATTTAGAAAAATGCGTGAATGATCTGTGAGATACTTATGTTCAAATATGATGCCTGAAAATCGGAGTTAGTTCCTTTCGGGTAGGGCGTAACTCATGGCTTCAGAAAGTTAGCAGGCCTGGACTTGTCTAAAACAAACTTTCAACAAATAATACAAATCGTACCAAAAATCTTTTCATTTGATTGAAAATTAACAGAATAGCGGCCATTTGAAATTATTCAGTAAACTCGAAAAAAGGCCAGGCGCTCATTTTTATGGCCAACCAACTGTATATTATGTAATTACATTGTAGACATTGTAGTACTTGGGACACATAAATTGTTGGCAAGTGCCAGACCCCAAACCAGGGTGCCGACAGAATCGAGGGTGCCATATTAAGGAGGCACTACTGTACTTCAAATTGGAAGTTGACCAGTTTTTTGTTTGGAAGGAGATCAAATGGGAAGGATTTACTTTAATGTCGGTGAACTGGGAATAGTTCCACGTCAAATATTCGTCCCTCCAAGCGAAATATTGCACTCCGCGCATGCTGAGAACCTCTTCCTTGATATCCAGAGACAAGACAGTGTCTATTCTCATGTTCATTTCTAGCTGAACCGCATCAGAGAAATTTTTCACCGGTCGCGCCATTCTGTTGTAGTCTGTAAAGTCAATTCAGAGTCTACTCTTTTCTTTAGACCTATTTTCTCAGAGAATTTTAAAATGGCATTCAATGTTCAACGGAATTCCAATGCTAAAAATTTTGTATTATATTAAAAACAGAATAGGAAAATCTTTTTAAAAACTAAGGTAAGAAAAAGTTTAAACGATGTGCTTTCCTCGGAAAATCTATGGGGCAACTTGGAAAAAAGCGCGAGAACAGGAAAAATGATCTTTCTAACACTACATCAAGCATAGCTTGTTTATCAGTATGCATTACGATTTGATGAGCTTATCGTAAGTTCGAGACAATTCAAAATGCCGATTGCGGGCTGAATTTGTCTAAAAAACTTGGGAAAAATCGGAAAATTTACAAGAAAAAAGACTACAAATTGAGTATAAATTCGGAAATTTTGAAAGAGTAGTTTGTAGTCAATTTAGTCAGCCAAAATCATTTGTAGTCTTAGTTAATTAATGTTGTCGTGATGACGTCATAATCGCTGAAAATATGTAGTTTGTGGTTAGTAGTACTACGAATTAGGTCTGACAGTGATTATTTAAAATTATAGCAATAAATAACTCACTGGTAAGTAAAAAATCGATCAACGTTTTCTCTTCATTTTCGGCATTTGAAACTCTGACAAGAAGCCACCAAGCCAGCAGGAAACTTTCAATGGTTTTCGATTGGAATTGCATTTTAAGAGCCAAGGACTCTCTTATGCCTTTATATAGACAGAAAGTGTAATGTGTAAAGTTTGTTTATGAACTTAATTTCAAAATTTCAATGATTAGTAGGTAGGCACCACTGTAATCAAACTATTTAGCACAATGGCAGAGAAGAGGGAGTCGTTTGGACGCACAGCACAAGTTTACTGACGGGCTAGACTTACTGCTATGCTATATTCAGCCAAAACCAGAGATGGCATGTGAAGGCTTAGCTAACCTCCCCTAATTTGTGGTTTGTTTTCTACATCACTGCACATTCCACATGTCATCTTGCAGTATTTGTTGACATGCTTGTCCCACCTGGCTGGGACTACCAAGAATCGATTTTCCACTTCAATCTCTTCTGATAGTCTTTGCCAGTTGGTCTAAGGTGACGCAAACAGAGACTACAAGCCAATTTGTCCAGTGCCAACCATCTAATCCAGTCTGGCACGGCTGAGCTGACTTTGCCCTTTTCATGCAAAATTGGATAGAGTCAGGGGACCAAAAATCCTTCAAAAGATGTTAAAATATGTTATGTTAAAGTTTTAAACTTCCTAGCTGTCTTTAAATTTGGTTTCCAAACTTTATTAAACCAGAAGTTTGAATGTGTTGGCTGTTGTGACTGGTCGTAATCGCTAGAGAAACGTAGAAGCAAGTGGTGTGTACCTTGTCTCTCGTTAGATAAACTTTCCATTCATATTTGCGCCATGTTTACGTATTTCCCAATTAACCGCCGATGGACGATTATTCAGATTCTAGCTGATTCTGTGAAAAGTGTTTTGGCATTTTTGGTCGCTGGTGGTGTGGTTGCAAAGTTTGCTTGCAATTGGAATTGCGTTTTTAGATCGGTAATGAAAAGATACTCCTGAATGCAAAATTCCGAATCTAGCCTGCTGTCCGGTTCTTTAAGTTTAAACGGTCTGGCGCAAGGGGATACAGACAGACAGAGGCGCGGTGCCACTCCACTACAAACAACTATGTAAACTATGAGAACAGGTAAAAGTTTTATTCTAGCCTAAGACTATAGGCAAGACTGAACTCTACCACTGACACCAACAATCAATAGCTAAACATTTCCGGTCACCACACCAACCATACTATTAGACTAAGAAATTGACGGCTAAAGGCTTCTGATGTTCAAATTTCAGAGGGCTCATCCGTGCAGCGCCCAGTAGCAACAGTCCTCGCGGTTTAGACACATTGGATCTCCGCCTGAAAGCGTAAATCAAAAGTAGGTTTAAGTGACGTGAAACGTTACGTAGTTGGACACCTACCGCAGTAGTACATGCAGACATCGAAGCTGAAGGGACATCTATTTTGGCAGTAATATTTACAATTGATAACCATGCTTTTAGACCCAACGCTCGCCATTACCACCAACATACAAACGAGCGTCAATTTCTAAAATGCATACACCTTCGTTCTCTGTCTGTGGGCTGAGTGCCGGGTTTTCCAAGCCGATGGGCGTTTATTACTTTGGCACTTTTCACTACTTCAATTCAAATCTGCAGGTTCTGACCTACTGTATACGCCCGGGCCGCCGATAGCCGCTACACCCCTGATTGCATTGAAGAAATTTGTAGAAAAAATTATGATAAAAGTATGCCTAGATTCGGTGTAAATGAGCTGAAAATAATCTATTCTTACGAAAAATATGCCTAAAGACCTCGATTTTAGTCATACATGTCACAGGTCATCCGCCGAAGGGGGATGGGGGAGTTGGGGGGGGGTGGCACAGGCCGGGGGTCTAATTTTGGGAGGAATTGGGCATTAAAAACGCGCAAAAATCGAAAAAATTGCAATTTCGGCTAAAAATCGTCAAAAATAGCTAATTTGGGCTCAAATAAGGCTGAAGTGCTCCAAAAATCGCAAAAATTTGCTCGAAAAATTACTTGCCAGAAAATCCAAGAGGTCGGAAAAATCGTCTCGATGGGGGATCCCAATCGGGGGGGGGGTCTGGCGTAAGTCCAGTGGGGGTGCGTAGGTGATTGAGAGCATCCGAAATGAAGAGAGATGATATGGGGATATGAAATGGACAAGTTGGTCTGATCATAGGGCTGTACAGGCCAACCCAAATATATCGGATCGGATCGGATCGTGGGGGGCAGACCTCCAGGCCCCCCGTTTTAGTAATAATAAGTCACACTTTTTGCCTTAACACCGCTCGACACCGAATCAGTTGCAGCTACTGTACCTGTTCTAATCCGCCTCGGGATTTGAAAGTTCTACTCCCCGGCTAGCATAAAAGTATAGAAACCAATCTTTATTTTAATCGCGGTGGCCTCTGTTGGTGCCTCTGATGAGCGATAGCATAGTAGATTTGATTAAAAGTCCTAATCATGAAGTCCGCCCAATAACCCCTTATGCGGAGGCAAGATATGAGCGGCATCCTTTTGTCTTACCAAAACTTATTGTCAAAAAGTTATTACTACGAGACACTAGTAATAGAAAGAAGTTCGGAAGGTAATATCAATAACTAAAAACTTATTGAAAAAAGGCCGTCCGCGAACATCCGAGTAATAACTTCTGAAAAATAGATCAGACTGAGAGTAACAAGTTCAGGAAGTAAGTTGGATAACATCGATGCGTGAAGTAGTAATAACTTTTATGTTGCCTAGTAATAATGTTTGTGGCATGTAGTAAGAAGTTCTGCAGAATCGAAACAATGAGTCGGCGCTCAGCGCCCAGATTTAATTGTGGGCAATTAACCCCTGTTGCCAAATAGTAGCGAGAATTAATTTAGCCGTTTCAGGTTATGCATTGTGGTAACCTAACATGAAATAATGATTCTAAGGTCGGACTGAAGCGTGAAGCCTAGACCGTAACGGAAAATGCTGAAAAGAGACGTGGGTACATTTTCGGTAAATGCTAATGGTGGGGGCTTTGGTCGTAAATCTCTTTTTTGCGGACAATTTTTCTTTTTTGGCTTCACAGTTTTATTTGCTCTGACCGAAATTGGTAAATGTTTATTTTGAGTAAAGATTTGGTAGTGTCTGACCACTTCAGCGACAGTCTGCTGGGACCCCGTCGCAGGGAGCCCCAGTGCACACTGCCAGATGACACTGAAGGTCCGGCGGTACTTTCCGGTGAGATGCTTTCGGGGGTTGAAAAAATCCCCCTGTTTGACCCCATACCTGTGCACCGTTCTGAAACAGTCGACAAAACTGCTAGGAGGCTGAGGCTCAAGACCCAAAAGAACCACGTCCAAGTCGACTGTAACCGGGCCTACTGTGTTGTGCACAAGTACAAAGTCCACACTAGACGTGCGTGCTTGAAGTGCCGGCGCGCTCTTTGCTCCGCTATGTGCATGCTTCGGTTTCACAATCTAAAGGACTATCTGTGCGATGGTGATGAAACTATTTGTCACAGAAAAGTCATACATGTTTCATCCAAGCTCTGACTTGCTTTCTGAACATTGTATGCTCGTGTGTGGCTTGTGACTTTAGTGATTTTTAATTCTGTGCTGATTTGGAATACTCAGTGGGCTCGTATCTGGTTTTCAGTGGTAAACAATCAGACTCACATAAACACATTGGTGTATCGTAAAAATAGATGTCATTCTTGGCCTTGCGTAAATCGGCAGACCAACCGGCCTTAACCTCATGCTTTCGATAGTTAGCTTAAAAAATCGCAACTTATTACTTTCCGCACTCTCTCTACTTGTTAACTTTTGCCTCCGTTTTACTTTATACCTTTCTTCTTACATTATACCTAAACATCCTACATAATTTGGGGTAACATATTGTATACGGCAAAAAGGTAATTTAACAAATTATTGAACACAGGGGGTAGCAATTTCCATTACCACAAAGTAAGAACTATGGTAGGCAAGAACTTTTTGGAGGTATAACAATACGTGAGGTAATACAATATCTTTTTCTTCTTGTATTACCTTCGGTAATAAGTCAAAAGGTAATGGTTCCTGCCTCCGCATAAGGGGATAACGGATCTTTGGAAAGAGATTTGAAGAGCAAAGCAAACCTGAATGGCAGAAAGTTGCATGACGATTTTAGAGCTGATTTCCTCAGTACCAGATTCTCTTAGAGACTCTCTGAACTTCAGCAGACATTCAAATTTATAGGACAAAGAAATCAGATAAGAGTACTAATAGAAAAAAGCGCGCTTCCAAAAACGAGCCAAGGAGCAACTTTTATTAAGAAAAGAACAAGGGCTGCTACAGAAATCATATATGCGTTCCAAATGAAAAAGCGCGTTTCCGAAAAACGGACGGAGCAGCAACTTTTTGCAGAAAAGAACCTGGACTCGGTTTTATAACGGCCAGTGGGCTCACGGAAAGATTTATTATTATCGCAAATACAAGTAAAGTAGATCATAGAGATGTGTGACGTTGGCTTTGATGTGCCAAGCGCCGCACCGTTGGTAGGTATGTATGTATGTACGTATGTACCACTAAACTAACCTAAAGAAGTATCTAGGCCGTCATCTACCTACCTACCTATCTACTACGGTTTTTTAAGTGTCCTCTGTGTGTGAAAAAGCAATGGGAGGCATACATGTAACAGGGGAGTCCTGCGGTCTGTCCCTCATCCGACTTAGGCCAGACCCCCCGGATGGTGACCTCGAGACGATTCTTCCGACCCCCTCCGACTTTTCTGGCAAGTAATTTTTTGAGCAAATTTGTACAATTTCTTACAATTTCAGACACAAAAATTGCCAAACTGGCATGTAAAACAATACTTTTTAGCGGTACTTGAGCCCAGATTAGTGATTTTTGACGATTTTTTAGCCGGAAAAGTGCGATTTTTGAGCGTTTTTAGTGCCCAACCCCGTACCCTTAGCCAGCCAAACCTCTCCCGACCCCTTCCCTCTTCGGCGGATGACCTGTGTTACATGCATGATGGGCGGGTAAGGAAAGGTGGCGTGTGTTTTCGTTAACTAAAAGAAAGAAACTTCGAATAACTTCTTATAACGAATTCGAAAGCCACTGATGTAATAGCAGATAAATGGTACCGTTGTTGAGTGGGAAGCTAAAGAGAGTCTGCGCAGCAAAGCCGGTTCCCGATCCGCAGAATGCTTCGGACTCCTCTTGCAAAAACCAATCAGGAGTTGTCAGTCAAAACCACCCGCACGCAACGCCTACCGCACGTCATCAGTTGCAACAAGACATGTACAGTATGTGCCTTTCACCGGCTTGTTGCCGGCACAGATTGGCCGCATAGCCATTGTGCGCGTGCTTCTGCGGTCATCCTCTCGGCGCGGCAAGTTTCTTGCCGTAAAGAGTTGGTCTTCGACACAAGGTTCCACCCAGGCCGCCAAAAGCTGGTGACAGCGAGTAGGCAAAATGGGAACCGACTGGATCTGTCATTACACCGAAAGCCACTCCACAAAGCCTGCAAGCGTAGGAGAAGAAGATCAATGACGTCAGAAGCTGTCTGAGAATTTAACTATGCCGGAGCCCTCTTACATATGGGGCACCAGCGGCCGTCGGAAGCTGACAGTATCAAGACGTCAACACGCCGGGCGCTCTCTTAGTGACCGGCACCCAGCAGCATGGCTAGGTAGGAGAGGCTGGTAGTGAAAGAAGGCAAACATCCAAGATGACGAATCACGGGGGTCGCGAAATGGACCACGAATCTGATCAAAGGTCACATCGGAACGGATCGGATACCAGCTTGCTTGCTTAGGAACTTGGTCTTACTGAAACTAGAGTGGTTGCCCCAAAATGTGATTGAATGTAAAATAGCGGTCCTCAACTAACTAACATTAGTTATCTCGCATGAGTGTTGCAGCTGTACTGATTTGTTGCTCACGTCCAAATCCATAGTGTTAGAGCTACGCAATAATGCATGCATGTCAGACTCAGAAGTTTCCTGTCAAGTGCGATCCATTCTAAAAGGCAAACCAGAGCCATTGGTTACTCACCCAGTCCCGAGTTCTAGACCCACAATGAACAATTTGTTGGATAGTTTATTCTTGATTGTGGTTTTGTCTTCTGTATTGGCCGCGTGCGGGCCAGTTGGCGAAAAAGAAATTTTCGGAGTCCAAAAGCGGCCGTTTATGATGGCGAGTGCATTGGAAAGACAAAAGGTGCTGGAGTATGAAATAGAAAAGTGGAAGCAAACGTGGAGAGAGTTGAAGAAAGCTTTGGCAGAATACTCTTTGTATGGTGCTAGTGACATTGTGTTTGAATGACGGCACTGACTGACAGGTGTTTTGTGTAGTGGAAAGCTGTTTTTTAGCAGATGAAAACGATGATGTATTTACGAAAAGGAAAATAAATATGCAGTAACTTGTGAGTACTTCGTAGGCGAATAACGCAACGCAACGCAACGCAACGCAACGCAACGCAACGCAACGCAACGCAACGCAACGCAACGCAACGCAACGCAACGCAACGCAACGCAACGCAACGCAACGCAACGCAACGCAACGCAACGCAACGCAACGCAACGCAACGCAACGCAACGCAACGCAACGCAACGCAACGCAACGCAACGCAACGCAACGCAACGCAACGCAACGCAACGCACCGCACCGCACCGCACCGCACCGCACCGCACCGCACCGCACCGCACCGCACCGCATCGCACCGCACCGCACCGCACCGCACCGCACCGCACCGCACCGCACCGCACCGCACCGCACCGCACCGCACCGCACCGCACCGCATCGCATCGCACCGCACCGCACCGCACCGCACCGCACCGCATCGCATCGCACCGCACCGCACCGCACGCGAGGAGAGGCGAAGTAAAGTAAATCTGCAAACAGATGAGGTCAAGCACTACTGATTTGATTAACAACTATGACGCAGAACAAGCAGCCAAATCGCATAACGTAAGCAAATAAATCATGCAAATTGCAGGATAGGCCGATTAATTAGAGCAGACATGTGCGAGTGGGTGGGTTATGTTCAGGACCTGTCAAGCTAAATTTTACCTATACGTTCAACAATGGAAGGCTTGGCTACGTTATTGCTTGTAGCTTTTGCATGTTTTGCGATGTGCCAACCGGTGCCGTTGGTCCGTGGCCCAATCTTGGAGCTCCGATCGGCTTGGAAGCGGTCGTTCATGATAGAACGTGCACTGAAGAGACAGGAGATGATTGAGAGAGAAAGAGAGCAGTGGAAGAAAGTGTTGAACGAACTGGAAAAAGCTGTAGGAGAGTACTCTTTATATGGTAGTAGCTTGCACTAAAGGTGGATTGATACTTCTGCCTTATCACAACGCTCTACAGCGCCATTTAGATTTTTTTGCGTCAAACTTAAACGGCGCGGTAGAGCATCGTGATAAAGTGCGCCAGTTTAACTGTTAGTGGCCAAATGTGATGTCATACTGCCACTGCCTGAATGTTAGGATGCCATGCCACCTATTGGCATTTCATTGGAATAAAAATAATGAATATTGGCAAACAGTGTGGGTTCAAATTGCACTGTCTCAAATAGATTTGCTAGCAGTATTCGACAAAATCAATTGGCTATGTCAGACGCGTTGGCTCTGCGCACTTGGTGTGAAATCAGTTCCTGTCACGGTGTGATCGACTGGTACCGTAGTCGAGCTGGTGGGCGTGTCTTTTGGGCTTTTCTGATTGGTCTGTCTTGTGGAGTGGCTGGTTGGCAGATCTGCGGACTGCTCAGTCATTGGTTGGCTGAGCCTCACTATATAACTAGTGTTTATCAGGATGGTGCACACGCTGCCCAATTCCCTAATGTCACCTTTTGCAATCTGAATAGATTCAATTATACAAAGGTACTTGCATGTTTTTCAGCTATTATTTTGCAAACTGCGTATTACAATCCAGATAGATAAGTGCTAAATATGCTACAGGTTTTAAAAAATTACAATTTTCGGCTCCACTGGCATTCTTTTTCCATTAATATTTTGTTTGCTGATTTCCAGAGAATACCGTTTTACATGGAGAGTCACTGTTACTTCTGTGTTTATCTACAAATTTAGCGCAGCATGCTTGCACAACTCAGAATTTTTAGTCAAAAATTTTAGCGAAGTCTGTTGCGTTAAACCACTAATTAGTTACGTATATACACTTCCACACGTTAGTGTTGACGGCGAACACTACATAGTGGTTGAAGTGAAGGACTTGTTCAAAATTGAGGGGGTGGGGTGAAAATTTTGTGGCTGCGTATATTTTGTATAAAAATTTCAGCATAATTAA